>JBBPBX010074473.1:0-17570 GCA_038048925.1 Garcialebias charrua
CCAGGCGGACCTGAGGGGAGCGGAGGCAGTGGGCGAGGACTCACGTCAGCTGCGACATGCGGACCGCAGCGGGGCGGAGCCGCGTGCAGTGTAATTCCGGGGTAAGGCTTTACTCACCACCGCTGTGAGACGATAGGTCAGCAATATACGTCCTTAAAAAATAAATATTAAAATTAAAATCTAAAAGCATTTAAAAAACGAAGGAAGGAAACTAGGGCTTTTACTCACCACCGCTGTGAGACGATAGATCAGCGATATAGCTTCCTTAGACGCACTATCAGAGCGTGCATGTATTTACACCTGGCGTGCCACGCCACAAACGCTACCGTCTGAACCGGAAGTAGAATCATGAGGTCAGCCAATGAGGGAAGGCCCTTTATACACAGGCAGCCAGCACCAGACCCAATCACATCTCAGCACCTATGGTGCGTTCAAGGCCTACGGGGCACATTGCCACACTTACTAGCTGAAACTCACATCCTTTCTACTACTGTAACTGACTTCTTCTGGTACTTTTCACCTTAATACAGCGTTACCTTTCACACCTGAACACAGCGCCAACTACAGGTGACAAGTAAAACTACATATAATAAAACAAACAGTAAGCCATATGAATGTGAAACAAAACAAACTGTGGCAGTTACACTCCCACCAAATCACACATCCTGTATGTGGGATTTCTCTAAATCGAACTGACACTTTACTCTAAAAATGAAACAAACAAAAAATATCACTGTGCTTCAAGCCAAACAACAACCTTATGTACAAGTCAGTCAAGTGAAACTGTCTTTGTTGTACGTTTACCACGTTTGACTAATGTACTCTCACTAATTAACAGTCGGACCTTCCTCACCCTATCATCTGATCCAGGGTATACTTCTGTGACTTTAACCATTTTCCACTAGTAAGCAACAGTGGACTTTCACACAAGTGTACTTTTGTTTGTTTGCAATTGTTCTCTCTGGGAGGTTAAAAACATTGTTCAGTAGATGAATAAATAACTTTGAATCTATTTTGATTGTTCATGTTCAATGAATTGTTCAATGTAGTTTGGAATAGTTCACATTTTTAGTTTGGAAAAAATAAACATTTGAGTTTTCTTTCTTATAACAGTTATAAGAAAGAAAACTCAAATGTTTATTTTTTCCAAACTAAAAATGTGAACTATTCCAAACTACATGGTCCCTTTCTTTAAACTTAAAAGTCCAGCTTGAACATAAATCAAATGAAATGTGTTTTGCCATGATTTCTAGCTTTCAAATACAAGTACCTGTACAATACTCTCATTGTAATGAGAAATTTAAGTTGGCTAAATAAATCTCCATTGCACAAATGAAATCTTTCAAGTTTTATTTAAAAATGTCCACAATTCATAAATCAAATCCAACAAAAGAAGCTGAATAATAAATTTGTGACCCATCACATCAAATGGGTTTATTTTTCAAAGTGGTTTGCGTAAATTTAGATAGTAAATAAGATGAATGAATAACTTATCAAATGGTTTAAATTAAATATCTGAAATAAAATCTTCACACCAAATATCAAACCATTTTCCTGATTATTAAGACAACACGATGAATTTGTCAGGATGATCTAAGTAAGAAAATGTATTTCTAAAAGTCAGTAATATATATGTTTGCTTGTAGGTCATTTTGACCAAATTTGACTTTAACCCCCGTTTGATGATGTGATGGGTCACATATTCAGTATGAAGTTCTAGTAAAACTAACCCTCTTTCAGGGGCGAGTAATCTGGTGATCCTACATAAATACATTCAGATCCTCCTTTTTAAAACATGGAGCGTGAAATCTGGTGATCTAACAAAATACTTTCAGCTAATCCTCCTTTTAAAACATGGAGCGAGAAATCTGGTGATCCAACATGTGTTCACACATAAACAACTTCAGTGTTGTTTCAGAAACAGTTCTCAACCATCATTAGCAAAGCAGATCCATCATAAACATTTCTCAACCATCAGGAGCAATTGGTATCCATCATAAACAGTTTTCAACTATCATTATCAAATCACATCATCAGGAGCAATTGACATCCATCAGAAACATGTTGCAACCATCATGTATGAAAAACCAGTGCCTTAGTGTACAGTCCAGGAACTTTAAAAAGCTAGAAGCAACACAAAAAAAGCATAGAAAATTCCCTTACTTTGATTGAAGTTGAGGTAGACAGGCTTATTAGGTGGTTCTCATGGATCAGATGGAACAGCTTAGCCATTGAGCAATGATTCAACCATGAATGATGCAGTGTTTCCCCTAGTTAACTTGCCATGGCGGAGTGCTCATCTCATCCATGATTTTTGTTGACGGGGGACGGACACGTCTGAGTGCAGCTTGTAGGGGCAGGGGGCATTCAGCACGAGGGGAGAGGCAACGTGAGCGCTCCCTTTAGCTTTTTAGCTAGAGAGCCTGTATTTTGTGCTGCTAGCTTAGTGCTATGCCAGTGCTGGGTGGGTGGGTCAAGTTTGGTCTGGTAGGCGGGGTGCTCAGTTCTGTTGACGGGGTGGCGCACCCCGCTTGTATAATGGTAGGGGAAACACTGAATGATGGGTACATGGGAGTCCAGATGTGAGTTCAGGTCAGGTGTGTGGTCTTGATGAGAGCAGGTCTGTCCATCAGGTCAGGTGTGTTTTCCTGTTTTGGCAGCAGTCATTGATGTGGATACATGACAGGGTTAGGCACAAGGTGGTGACGCACAAGTGATGATGGAGAGGAGCTGCAGGAGGATGGTGAGGAGAGAGCAGAGGACACAGGTCTGCCCATGACGTCAGGTGCCAACAGGTTTTGTCTGTTGAAAGAGACACAAACATGAACATGTGAAGTTAAAGCAGGGTCATGACCTGCAATAAAAACAGAAAACACAGACAGAAAACAAGTTCAACTCACTGTTAGGCACAAGGTGGTGACGCACAAGTGATGATGGAGAGGAGCTGCAGGAGGTAGTAGGATGGTGAGGAGAGAGCAGAGGACACAGGTCTGCCCATGACGTCAGGTGCCAACAGGTTTTGTCTGTTGAAAGAGACACAAACATGAACATGTGAAGTTAAAGCAGGGTCATGACCTGCAATAAAAACAGAAAACACAGACAGAAAACAAGTTCAACTCACTGTTAGGCACAAGGTGGTGACGCACAAGTGATGATGGAGAGGAGCTGCAGGAGGATGGTGAGGAGAGAGCAGAGGACACAGGTCTGCCCATGACGTCAGGTGCCAACAGGTTTTGTCTGTTGAAAGAGACACAAACATGAACATGTGAAGTTAAAGCAGGGTCATGACCTGCAATAAAAACAGAAAACACAGACAGAAAACAAGTTCAACTCACTGTTAGGCACAAGGTGGTGACGTACAAGTGATGATGGAGAGGAGCTGCAGGAGGATGGTGAGGAGAGAGCAGAGGACACAGGTCTGCCCATGACGTCAGGTGCCAACAGGTTTTGTCTGTTGAAAGAGACTCAAACATGAACATGTGAAGTTAAAGCAGGGTCATGACCTGCAATAAAAACAGAAAACACAGACAGAAAACAAGTTCAACTCACTGTTAGGCACAAGGTGGTGACGCACAAGTGATGATGGAGAGGAGCTGCAGGAGGTAGTAGGATGGTGAGGAGAGAGCAGAGAACACAGGTCTGCCCATGACGTCAGGTGCCAACAGGTTTTTGTCTGTTGAAAGAGACACAAACATGAACATGTGAAGTTAAAGCAGGGTCATGACCTGCAATAAAAACAGAAAACACCGATTTGGCCAATAACTCTCTCCCGTAGATCTCCAACCAGCAAGGCTGAGCTGGTAGTCCGTAGAGACTTCACCTTTCGCCTTGGGACTTCTACATCCGGCACAACAGGCACCTGCAAAACACATGGATCTTGTTAACCAAATAATGATTAAACATCACCACAGACCACTTTAAGTTTGTGAGAGGACAATTTTCTGACCGGTAGTTTTCTGGCCATTGTAAAGCTGAAAATGTCTAATGATTTGTTGATATTTTTACATTTTAAGACTAAAAAAGACCAGATTATCATAAAGAAGGAAAAATAATGTGATCTTTCCCAATTAAAAAATAAAATAATGAACTATGCAGGTCTAGGTAAATTATTTTAATTGTGGAAAAATTAAATATCCTACTTTGAATAAATAAAGTTAACTTATGTTTTACTCCTTCTATTAGTTCTAGTATTCACACATTTGCAAAGGAAAAGACAGGAAAAACTGCTAAAACTAGCCCTTTTTGTTGTTATAAGAACAAATAAAATTCAGTTTAAAGTTATTTTTGATCAAAGCTTGGAAGAGCCACTGCTGAGGGACCAAAGAGCTGCATGTGGCTCCAGAGCCGCAGGTTTCAGACCCCTGCAAAGTCCAGAACCCCTTACATTTTAAGACAGGTTTACAAGAAATCTAAAATAACTACCTATCAGCCACTTTCAAACCAGTTATGTGATCACAATCTGATAGGCCTACCTTTCTTTGTGCTTGACAGATTTTTCATGCTGATGACATTGATGCTTCCATCAACTTGGTGACAAATAAAGAGGATTCAATCCTAAAGATTCAATCAACAAGGGACAAACACCTCTGCTGTGTTACTATGAACTATGTAGCACCACCCCCACCAAAGTCTGGCACTCATATTAGCCTGCCTGTGTGTCTGTTAGTAAAATATCTCATGTACCAGTAAAATATCTCATGTACCAGTAAATCTTTAATGAAACTGTCAGAAAGTAATTGACTCTCAAGACCTCTCAAGACTGTGTGAATGAGAGGTCTTCCTTCAGCCTCTTGTTTAAGCAGCTACAAAAACAGCATGTTGCTGAAATACGTATTTAAAGTAAATTAGTATTTCAGCCTGGCTGCGGTTATTGTTCTGCTGGCTATGAGCGCATGTGTGTTAACAGACATGCGACGCACAGGGGCCTTGTCTCTTTGAAAAACCATCCAGGAACTAAGCCAAAAAAAAAAAACTCGTAGCATACATTATATGGCTTATTTAAACGCTAGAATAACCTAACCTGCAGTGTTTTACTTTCCTCAAATTATCTGCCTCAGCAGCATAAACACCCGTTTTAGCTCGTTGTTAGCTTAGCTTTTAGCAACAGCAGGTTTTGTTCATTCAAGTAACAGAGCTAAAACAGCTAGCAAATAAAGAAAACAGAACCGATACCTTCAACTTCCAACTGAATGTCCAGTCGTCGTCCAGAGTCAGACCAGTCGACGTCTAATAAAAAGCAAGTTTTACGAGCGCTGAGTCCGAGACAACAGCTTCTTGTCCCAGCAGCAGATGAACAGGATATAGCTACATTTGAACGAAGCGCGCGAAGCGTTGATTGGTTGGATATGATCACATGCTACTTCCCTCGATAAACAAGAGTGGCGTTGATTGGTTAGGACAAAGTTCACATGCAACCTGATAAGCAAGAGTGGCGTTGATTGGTTGGGACGTACATGATCACGTTCTACCCCCAATCCAATCATAACGCATGAAGACCACAAATAGAAAAAGGGCAGAAAGCAAACAACTTCACGTTTCACGTACGCCTGGAGTAACGCAGAATAAAATTGAATAATGATAATAATAATGATGATAATAATAATACCCTGATGCATGCTCAATAATAATAATAACAATATACTATATATATATATATATATATATATATATATATATATATATATATATATATATATATATATATATATATATATATATATAGACAATATAAAAAAACAGCTCGAGCTGTTTCAAAAAACTGACAAAACGTTTAAAACAGAAAAATAAACCAGTGTGAAAATACTTTGTGTAGAAACTGGCAGATGGCAAAGGGAACGTTTGTTGAACGTTCTAAGAACGTTAGGTTAGAACGTTATATCGTATTTTCTGGTGTATAGGTCGCACCTGTGTATAGGTCGCACCATCCAATTATCACCAATAGATTGGAAAAATCCCTAGATAGGTCGCACTGGTGTATAGGTCGCACCTACGTTTAGCTCTGCTGCAAATGTCTGCCACAGGAGCGCACAGCAAGGCTTTTAAGAAGATTAACACTTAAAAACAATTATTTGTTTGATAAAAATTATAGCAAATATGTGTCTGAGCTGAACTTTTCCTTAATAAATGAACGTAATTGTGAAATGAGCTGGATTTAAAAATTTGTTTCGTCGAAAGTGATAACAAGCCATATATAGGTCGCACCTGTGTATAGGTCGCAGGCCTTAAAAAAAAACCATAAAAAGGTGCGACCTATACACCGGAAAATACGGGTAGGTTTGTTCAAACGTTAGTCAAAACCTTCAAAGAACGTTCTAAGAACGTTGTGATCTAACAGAACCATGTAAGAACCATACCAGAACGTTAGTTAACATTCTCTGTTACTTGGGCCTGTGAGTCATCAAGGCCCCTAATGACCGTCAGGCTGATGTTCCTCATTTGCATGTGAACAAACTGTTTTGATTGACATTGTTAAACCTGTTTGTCCAGTAAGTGGTGGAACTGAAACTGAGGCTTGGGGTTAGGGTTAAACTCTCATTGACCTCTCTATCAGGTAAAGATGACCAAGGTCTACAACATGAGTGAGGAAACCTTGAGTGTGTATTTTCACTTTTTCAAATTTTATTTATATGTTATGCACTTTTTTGGATTGTATCAGGTGATAACAGGAGCATGGGTCTTCATTCCTGGTCCTCTGACTGCATGTTTTTTTGTATTTGCCTGCATGTAATTCTGGTGTGCTGAAGCAGAGGCTCATCTAAAACAGGCAGGACAGTGGCTCCCAACAACCAGATTTGAAGACCCCGATCTATATTGTTTAATTTGTTCAAATCGAGGTCAATACTTGCCTAGGTTTATTGTACATTACTGAATATATATACTGTATATATTTGTATCCTTCAGATTACAATGTCCAGATCCAAATGTTCAAAACCATGGAGAACATCAAGGAAATGTGTGCCGAAAATAGAAGGATGCTACAAGCCCTCCTGACCCGACAGACATCCAGCAGCTCCACTGAAGAGTCGGAGTCACTGGATGACCTTGCCCTCCCAGCCTCCACGCCAGAAGGGTTGGAAGCCCTGAATGAAAAGCTTGAGTCGGGGACTGTACGCCAAAAATTGGTACGCATAATTTCATTCAATTTCATTGATGTATTTAAAAGGACAATGCACAATAACCAAAATTTTATGAATGAATGCACTGGAATTGGCACAGTCTAGCTAAATTTTAACCATACTGCTTACATTAATCATCTGTTCTGTATGAAGCAGTATTATGTAAAAAATGACTTTTGAATTCTCCACTTTTTCTAGATAAATCAACTGGCAGTCATTGGGGGGAGAGACTTGAGGTCTACGGTATACAACATTTTGCCAAAAGTCCTACTGAACCATCTAGCAGAGCAGTATAGCTGCCATGGGCGGAAGGGGAAAAGAAGTCTTGCTGCTCACAAGCATGTGCTGGCTGTAATATGTAGTAAGTATTTCCTCTCCTGTTATTCAATCTGATGGACTTATAAGGAAATTATGCTGGTCAATCTCATTCCTGCTTTTGATAAAATTCTTTGCACAAAAAAGGGTTGAAATGTCCAACCTGTTACAGGACCTGCATACATCTGTAATTATTAACAATTAACATTTTCCATGCGTCTGTGTTGCCCACAATTCTGAAAACTAAGTCTGAAGCAGAATTTGTAGTTTCATATAGTTAATATTAAAAAGATGGGTAATATTGGTGGATGTATACATTAGCTCACCTTTACAGAAAATAGACCAAAACGTACTACCGTATTTGTCGGTCTATAACACACAGTTTTTTTTGCTCATTTGAATGCCCTGCGTGTTATACACCGAAGCGTATTATTTATGGATTTTTTCCCATATTTTTAGACCCATTTTTGGCTCTGATTCGCCGTTTTTCATTTTGGGGAAAAAATGGTACAGTACCACTTTTGTCCGCTAGGGAGACACTTCCAGACCGTTTCTAGCTCATGTGTCCGAAAAAAGCCTCCTCTGGTCGGACTGACTCTGTTGCTGCCCGCCTCGTGCTCTGGATGTAGCTGCATTTAGCTGTGAGGTTAGCTGTTTTTGTTAGCAAGATACCGTAACTCATAAACCACACCGCAGATTTTTAAATCCAGCTGATTTGAACATTTCGTGAATTGGTTAAGCTCAGGAACCCTTGTGCTATTATGTCAGCTAAGAAATATATATTTTTAAGCGTTTATTTAGCTAAATTAAAAGAAATAAAGCGTCCCACCCGCCTGCATGCAAATCGGCGAACTACTTTTTTAAATCCAGCTGATTTGAACATTTCGTGAATTGGTTAAGCTCAGGAACCCTTGTGCTTTAATGTCAGCTAAGAAATATATATTTTTAAGCATTTATTTAGCTAAATTAAAAGAAATAAAGCGTCCCACCCGCATGCATGCAAATCGGCGAACTACTTTTTAAAATCCAGCTGATTTGAACATTTCGTGAATTGGTTAAGCTCATGACACTTTAATGTCAGCTAAGAAATATATTTTTTCTCGCAAAGAAATAATTGTTTTTACCGTGTTTTCTTGTGAAGTCTATCGGTGCTCGCTCGCTTCTGCGGCCGCCATTTTAAGCAGGGCAAATGATGCGCTGTCGTGTAGCGGTGACGCATAATAGATGCGTGGTAAACACCGAAGCGTATTATTTACAGATTTTTTCTAATTTATTCGCAATAATTGGACAAAGTGTGTTATATACAGGAGCATGTTATAATCCGACGAATACAGTAGTTGGAATGACCCAATTAATGTTGTTGGTGGCAGTATTTCTGTTGTTTTTGTCTCATACACCACACTTATTACATGATCAGATTTCTTGTCACACTTACCCATTTTAAAAATGTGTTTTTCAGGGGCTGTACGAAAGAACCAGAGGTCAGACACTCTGACTGATACTGAAATCCTGGCTGTTGTGGGAGATTGGCTCAAACAATCAAAGTGTCGCGAAGACAATTCCACAGTTGTGGAACGTGACATCAGTGCCAATGAGGAAAACAATTTTTAGATAAAGAAGAAAGTTTTTTTCATAGACATTCCTTTTATGCTTTTTAATACTGATTCCTTTTATGCATTTTTTATTCATGTACATATTCCTTTTTTTTAACCTTTGTTAATACCTTTTATGCATTTTTTAATTCATGTACAGATTCTTTTTCTAACTTTTTTGTTAATACTGAGGCCTTTTAAGTCAGAGTCAGAGTCAGAGAGAATTTATTGTCATTTGCACCGCATGTAGTACATGTGTTGAAAACGAGATTATGTACACAGGGTCCCAGTTACATCCAACAACAAATGCAAGAGAAAAACAATAATAACATCTAGGATTAACTAAGAGAGACATCAGCTAGTAATACACTAAGCCCTAATGTAGTAGAAAAACATCATTATAAACAGCAGCACGAACATGAGCAGATGGTCACAGATGAACGCAGCAACAAGAAACAGATCAGTATCAGTATGATGTGACATTTTGCAGTGTTTATTCTTATTATTTATTTATTCATGAGTCTGACAGCCTCAGGGTAGAAGCTGTTTCTCAGTCTAGTGGTTCTACATTTGATGCTCCTCAACCTCCGTCCCGAGGGGAGTGGTGCAAAGAGTGAGTGTGCTGGGTGAGTGAGGTCTTTCATGATGCAGGTGGCTCTTTTTCTGCATCTGGAGGTGTAAATGTCTGTGATGGTGGGGAGACTGACTCCCACAGACTTCTGTGCAGCCTTCACCACTCTCTGCAGAGCTTTTCTCTCTGCAACTGTGCAGCCTCCATGCCACACGTTGATGCTGGAGCACAGGACGCTCTCCACTGCACACCTGTAGAACGAGGTGAGGACTGGGCTTCTCAGACCGGCTCGTCTCAGCCGTCTGAGGAAGTAGAGTCTCTGATGACCTTTCTTGATCAGGCTGGTGGTGTTGTTGCTCCAGCTGAGGTTATCATTCATGTGTACACCCAGGTATTTGTAGCTGGAGACCACCTCCACCGCAGATCCACCTATATACAGTGGGGTGTGGGTGTGTTTGTTCCTTCTGAAGTCCACAATCATCTCCTTCGTCTTCTTCACATTCATGTGAAGGTTGTTCTCTTTGCACCAGCTCTCCAGATGTTCCACCTCCTGTCTGTAGCTGGATTCATCATTATCTGTGATGCATCCCACCACAGCTGTATCATCTGCAAACTTAACAATATGACAGCCTGGATGTGTGGCTGTACAATCATATGTGAGCAGAGTGAACAGAAGAGGGCTCAGCACACATCCCTGAGGATGTGAGCATTTGTTATTCATATATGGATTCCTTTTATACCTTTGTTAATACCTTTAATGCATTTTTATTCATGTACAGATTCCTTTTATACCTTTTATGCATTTCTTTTATTCATGTACTGATTCTTTTTATAACTTTTTTGTTAATACTGAGGCCTTTTAAGCGTTTGTTATTCATATATGGATTCCTTTTATACCTTTGTTAATACCGTTTTTATGATTTTTTTATTCATATACAGATTCATTTTATACCGATTTAGTTAATACCTTTTATGCATTTTTTTATTCATGTACAGATTCTTTTTGTACCTATTTTGTTACTACTGATGCCAGTTATGCGTTTTTTTAATTCATATACAGATTTGTTTTATATTATGATACTGATGCCTTTATGTGTAATAAACTGATTCTTTTATCATAACTTTCGCCTCTGTTATTTTTAATGTTAGTACTGTAGAATTACTTCATAGCCAAGAGTTATTTGCACAACTACATATCATCATGTTTCCACTAATAAATCTCAATTTAAAACTGTGGATTAATGTAATTGGGAACTTGAAAAGTTTGTGTTGTCTGAACGTTGAAGGGACAGTTTCTGAACATTCAGGGGACAGTTTCTGAACATTCGGGGGACGTTGTCTGAACATTCAGGGGACGTTGTCTGAACGTTTTATGGAGTTTCATTTGGACGTTCAGTGAAAGTTTTCTACAAACGTTCAGAGGACGTTGATGACAACATTCAGAGGACGTTGTCTGAACGTTAAGGGGACAGTTTCTGAACGTTCAGAGGACGTTGTCTGAACATTCAGGGGACGTTCTCTGAACGTTCAGAGGACGTTGTCTGAACATTCAGGGGACGTTCTCTGAACGTTCAGAGGACGTTGTCTGAACATTCAGGGGACGTTCTCTGAACGTTCAGAGGACGTTGTCTGAACATTCAGGGGACGTTCTCTGAACGTTCAGAGGACATTGTCTGAACGTTCGGGGGACAGTTTCTGAACGTTCAGAGGACGTTGTCTGAACATTCAGGGGACGTTCTCTGAACGTTTTATGGAGTTTCATTTGGACGTTCAGTGAACGTTTTCAGCAAACGTTCAGAGGACGTTACGTTCAATGTTAGCTGGGATGTAGGCATCAGCCAGACTTCTCTCTTGCCCGTCTGCAGCTCGTGCAGAACTCTGCTGCTCGCCTGTTAACTCAGGCCCGTAGATGCGAGCATATCACTCCTATCCTGGCATCCCTTCACTGGCTCCCTGTGCACTACAGAATTCATTTTAAACTTTTGCTATTTGTTTTTAAATGCCTGAACAACCTTGCCCCACCATATCTGTCTGAGCTGCTTCAGCCCTACTGCCCTCCCCGATCTCTAAGATCAGCTGATCAGTTGCTGCTGACAGTGCCCAAAACTAGGCTGAAGTTCAGAGGTGACAGAGCGTTTTCTGTCGCTGCTCCCAGGTTGTGGAACAATTTGCCACTGAGTGTCAGACAGGCCTCCTCTCTTCCTGTTTTTAAATCCCTTTTAAAAACACACTTTTATACCTTGGCTTTTAACACGTGATCTTGTTCTTTTATGGCATTTTAACCCACCTGCAGTGAGACTGGTATATGTATTTTTATTTTTGTATGCTGCTTTTTGTTTTGTTTTTTATCGTTTTAGTTAGCTATCTTTTGTTTTACTGTACAGCACTTTGGCTAACCCTGCGGTTTTTAAAATGTGCTATATAAATAAAGCTGATTGATTGATTGATTTATGGTTGACGCACAACGGCGCATGGCAAAGTGCTGTTCTTTTACGGACCAGCAGGTGGCAGTACCGTCTAAAACCTGTGCATATGTTGCAACTTGTAAGAAAGGGTGTAGAAGAAGAAATCCACTGTAGAAGAATAACTGTTTGAAGTCACACAACAACAAAAAAAATGACTTTCCGCTCGCGTGCTGAACTGTTGTCTTTATTAGAGGAGCAAATCATAATAGAACAACAGTTGTTGTGTCTTACGGTTTTAATGCATGGAGTCAGTGGAGGAGGAAGCGATCACTTGACTTTTGGCAAAAAACTAAAGAAAAGTCCAGATCAGGGATGAAGAAGGGGAATTTAATACATTTGTGTCACATACAAAACATTCCTCCATGCGTCGCGATGCCGTCTCCACGACCACAGCGGCGCAGACAGCTGCAGGCTCTTGCGTGAAGAGCTTGAAGGCTGTCGGGTAGGTCCCCACATGACCTGTCAATCAATTCAGTAGCGCCCACGGCGCTTGCACTAGCCTTTCAGAGTTTGAAAAATTCGTAGGGGCGCTACACGCGCCAAACCGACACGCGGGGTCTATGCCCAGGGGCGGGGACGGTGATATTGCGTCACTTTTGGCGTGCACACCCTTGCACGCTGCGCGACGCGTGAGTAAAAATCTAGCTTCACTCAGTCCCCTGTGAATAGCAAGCAGCCATCAGGGCACTAACGCTTGGTTGTTAGACTGATCGTCCTTCTTTTGCATGTGAACAACTAGTTTTGGCTGTTACCAGCAAACTGGTTGATCCACTATGAGAAGGTGCTATTTACAAGATGGAGTTTGCGTGCAGCTCCTCAGAAGTCTTTTGGGAAAAAATACATTATTTCAATGAAGAAGAATCCATCCAGAGGACCTGACTCAACATTGTTAAATGACTGTAAACTTTCTGTGTTCTGTAACAGTCAGTCATTGAACTGATGATGCCATCCAACAGGAACACTATCTATGTTTACATGAACATAAGTAATCGGATTAAACAGCCATTCGTAATGAAAACCTGTTGTGTAAACGCCCCATTCTGATTATTCTGAGCTGATTCAGCTCGATCCAAATGAATTTGTAATCCAAATGAGATGGTTGCTTTATGGCAATTCATAATCTGAACCGCGTGCATGTAAACACTTAATCTGATCTTTTTATTCCAATTGTGGAAAACTGACCTGACTGCTCATGTGCGACCTATGTCTACCTCACATATTTCTGCCAGGCTAGATGCTAATATGTTGGGGAAGCAAAACAATTTGGTGAGTAATACAACATTTCCACTAGAAATATTGAAATAGCTCAAAATTATCTGTAGCTCAGTCAGGGAGAGCAGTAATATCTCCACTGTCATTAAAACCTGTTGCAGGTCCATTTTGGGTGCTCAGGTTTGTTTATGTTCATCATGGAAGTAGAACTTCTTCTTCTGTTTTGTTTTTAAAGGAAAGTTTACCACTGCGAATGTCAGTACTTCTATTCTGAATAAAATCACTCTGCATGTACAGTAAATGCTTGTCGTAATTGGATTGTGCCTATGTAAACAACACATTCAGATTATTTAATCCGAATGCATTGCAATCCGATCAAAGAAATTTGCACATGTAAACCTAGCTAATGACTCTTAGCACCGAATCACCCCATTTCTGGATTTTTACACAAAAAAATCAATAAAAACAAGACATTAAAAGTTTAAATCAGAGAAACTGGCCACTGGAATCTTTTTTTAATGAAGTGTGTAAAAGCTAAACATGAAAACTAATATTTTAAAATTCATTGCATGACCTTTAAAGGAAACGTTAGTCTTCTGGGACAGTAATCTGCATAATAAAATTGACTTGACGTTTTGTAAACACACTTTCAATTTGCAGTTTAGCCTAAGTCTCGACTATGAAAAAAGTTGCATCCAACACGTGAATATATGAACCATTTGGACCAAGGATGAGGGTGGATTGCTCCTACATGCAAAAAAGTATGAGAAGGACAAACACTGTTGTTCATCTAGTCCATCCATCCATTATCTTTTGCCCGCTGCTTCCATTTTGGGTCACAGGGGTCGCCGGTGCCCATGTCCAGCAATCACTGTGCGAGGGGTGGGTACACCCTGGACAGATATCCAGTCCATCATAGGGACACATGGAGACAGACAATCATTCACTCTTTCACTCACACCTAGGGACAATTTTGAGTTACCATTAAGTCTAACATGCATGTTTTAGGTCTGTGGGAGGAAACTGGAGTACCCGGAGAAAACCCACGCATGCACCGAGAGAACATGCAAACTCCACCCAGAAAGGCCCCCAGACTGGGATTTGAACCAGGGACCCAAAGGTGGGCGTCAGACCGCTAGGGAGCGCTAAAGCGCTAATCCGCTTATAGCGGACCTAAACAATTTGTCAGCGTAACAGCGGATTGACTAACTTTTATAATTCATAAGCGAATTTGCGCTATTTTTATTTAAAACGCAGTACCGCTAATAACTAATTATAAAAATGAAAAAAATTATTTACGGGCTCTTAAATCAACTGGACGACTGCTCACGGATCATATCCTGTCACCGCCGGAAGTGGCGGTCCCTGCCCTAGGCGGGGCTATAGAGAGCGCTCTCTCTATAGCAGTTAGCAGCCAGTGTGTCTGCAGCCTTATTATTACAGGAGGTGGAACACCTGGAGAGCTGGTGCAAAGAGAATAACCTTCACATGAATGTGAAGAAGACAAAGGAGATGATTGTGGACTTCAGAAGGAACAAACACACCCACACCCCACTGAACATAAGTGGATCTGCAGTGGAAGTGGTCTCCAGCTACAAATACTTGGGTGTACACATGAATGATAACCTCAGCTGGAGCAACAACACCACCAGCCTGATCAAGAAAGGTCATCAGAGACTCTACTTCCTCAGACGGCTGAGACGAGCTGGTCTGAGCAGCCCAGTCCTCACCTCCTTCTACAGGTGTGCAGTGGAGAGCATCCTGTGCTCCAGCATCAACGTGTGGCATGGAGGCTGCACAGTTGCAGAGAGGAAAGCTCTACAGAGAGTGGTGAAGGCTGCACAGAAGTCTGTTGGAGTCAGTCTCCCCACCATCACAGACATTTACACCTCCAGATGCAGGAAAAGAGCCACCTGCATCATGAAAGACCTCACTCACCCAGCACACTCACTCTTTGCCCCACTCCCCTCAGGACGGAGGTTGAGGAGCATCAAATGTAGAACCACTAGACTGAGGAACAGCTTCTACCCTGAGGCTGTTAGACTCATGAATAAATAAATAATAAGAATAAACACTGCAAAATATCACATCATGCTGATGCTGATCTGTTTTCTTGTTGCTGTGTTCATCTGTGACCATCTGCTCATACAGACTCATGTTCGTGCTGCTGTTTATAATGATGTTTTTCTACTACATTAGGGCTTAGTGTATTACTAGTTGATGTTTTTCTTAGTTAATCCTAGATGTTATTACTGTTTTTCTCTTGCATTTGTTGTTGGATGTAACTGGGACCCTGTGTACATAATCTCGTTTTCATCACATGTACCACATGCGGTGCAAATGACAATAAAGACTCTCTGACTCTCTCTCTCTCTCTCTCTCTCTCTCTCTCTCTCTCTCTCTCTCTCTCTCTCCTTATTGCTTGTTTTCGAAGAGTCAGACGAAGAGTTTTTAACATGGAGGGTGAACTTATGGATGTTTCTCAGCGGCCTACGCGACGCGTCAGCGCCTCATTTGCCCTCTTCAAAATGGCGACGGCCACAGAAGCAAAGGACTTTACAACAAAACACGGTAAAAACAATTATTTCTTTGCTGAGAAAAAATATATTTCTTAGCTGACTTTATAGCACAAGGTTTTTCTGAGCTTAACCGTTTCACGAAATGGTCAAATCTGCTGGATTTAAAAATTTAGTTCACCATTTGCACGTTAGTGTGTTAGCATTAGCTTCCGCTAGCTTTGCTAATACATAAGGACGCAGCTGGAGAGGACGCTGGCGTGATGTCGCCGCTTCTCCACGCTAAATAGTTCTTTTACTGTTGCTATTTTATTTATTTTTGACATTTTTTAGGACATTTATATGGACTTATTTTGCTCAGTGGGTTTTTAATAAGGACTTTTACGGACAGCTTAGTTAGTAACTTCCTAACCGGAATGTTGGGCTGTCTGCCTCCTGTCACTGCAGTTTTTGTGTTTTGCTTACCTGCTGCTTCTGTCAACCTCCTGTGTCGTCTGGACTGTTCTGGACTTTCTCCTGTGCTCCTCTTCAAGTGATGCTCAACCGAGTTACATCTCACTGCTTCTCTCTCGGAGCCGTGGGTCTGCTGTTAGCGGCTAGCTCTGTGCTAGCTTCCCCCGGTTTGGCTGGTGTGATGTTGACCTACTCCGCTTCGCAGCTGCTTGGACTTAACAACTGCTCCATTCCACCTTCTGTTCCCATCATCAAACAACTGGGACTTCTGCGTAGACCTCGTTACATCCATAGAGGCTCGCGAAGGAAATCCATTTACTCTCGCTCTGAATTAATTCCGTGCGGGAGACGTGTCGCACCTCGACTACGTCATCAGAACGCTGCGTCTGTAGTCCCTTGTAGTCCACAGCGCCCAAAGTGGCAAGGAAAACGT
The DNA here is from genome assembly GCA_038048925.1 of Garcialebias charrua. Classification (NCBI taxonomy): domain Eukaryota; kingdom Metazoa; phylum Chordata; class Actinopteri; order Cyprinodontiformes; family Rivulidae; genus Garcialebias; species Garcialebias charrua. The sequence goes on from JBBPBX010074473.1 coordinate 16,673, forward strand.
GGAGTGGACTTCAGTCTGCTGAAACCGGTTCAAAAGGCTCCTACACCAACCAGCATTAAAATAGAACTTTTCAATGTACAATCACTATCGAACAAATCATGTTTAATTCATGACCACATTCTGGAGAAGGACCTGGACCTCATGTGCCTCACAGAGACTTGGCATCAACCAGACGTGTTCAGTTCTCTGAATGAAGCTTGTCCCTCTGGATACAATTATCTACAGAGAGCCCGCTGCACTGGCCGCGGTGGTGGTTTGGCTGTAATCTACCGCAGTAATTTAAAATTGTCACATCTGTCTTCTCATAATTTTTCCTCTTTCGAATGTTTGGCCTTCAATTTCAAAGCCCCACTCCTGATGAACGTTATATTGATTTATAGACCTCCCAAACCGCATGTTTCATTTAACTCAGAAATGCATGACCTCCTCACCTTTTTCTGCACCTCCCCTGTAAAAACTATTTTTCTTGGCGATCTAAATATCCACATGGACAATTCCTCTTCCCCTCTGGCTACAGATTTTAAGTCTCTTTTGGAATCTCTCAACCTCACCCAACATGTGGACGCCCCTACGCACAACAGGGGGCATACTCTGGATTTGGTGATTACAGACACTGTACTCAATAACTTGTCTGTATATGACCTGGGTGTCTCAGACCACAGGGTCATCTCCCTGGAAGTGCCTTCAACTTCGCCTTCTTCTAACCCAAAACGACCCATCCAGTTCCGTGACTATAAAAACATCTCCCCTGATGTTTTGTCTGCTGATCTTCACGCCCTGACTGCCGTCAATCACTCATCTGCAGATGACTCTGTGAATTATTACAACCAATCTCTCCAGGAGCTTCTGGACCTACATGCTCCCTTGAAGACAAGACTGGTGTCTTTCTCCCGTTCAG
>JBBPBX010074474.1:0-17570 GCA_038048925.1 Garcialebias charrua
ACTCTACAAATCTCAACATCCTCAATTTTGAGTGGAACATCAACAGTTTTCTTTCTATTACCGAATATCATGTAATTAGTTTTCTCTAGATTTAATGATAATTTATTTATTTTAAACCAAGTTTGTATCTTTACAAATTCTGTCTTTATCAATTCTAACATTTGTTCTATATCTTCACCTGAACAGAAAAAAGTGGTATCATCTGCGAAAAGTACACATTTAAGGAGTCCTGACACATTTACCAAGTCATTCACATATAAAATAAAAAGCTTTGGTCCAAGTACAGAGCCTTGGGGAACTCCACATGTGATATTACAGAGGTCAGATCTTACATCATTTATTTGTACAAATTGTTTCCTATTTTTTAAGTAGCTAGATACCCACTGTAATGCTGGTCCTCTAATACCATATTTGTTCAGTTTTTCAAGGAGAATGGTGTGATCAATAGTATCGAATGCTTTTTTTAAATCAACAAAGATACTGATACAATGTTGTTTTTGATCGACAGCAGTAGTTATTTGTTCCATTAATTCCATGAGAGCCATTGATGTAGAGTTTTTTGATCTAAACCCATACTGACTGCTGCTTAGAATATTTTGTTTATCTATAAATTGGTCTAGTCTGTTTACAAATAGTTTTTCAAGAATTTTTGAAAACTGTGGTAACAAGGATATAGGTCTATAATTGTTGAATACACATTTATCACCATTTTTAAAAAGAGGAACGACCTTAGCTACTTTCATATTATCTGGAAAAATTCCTGTTGAAAATGATAAGTTACATATGTATGTGAACGGCTCAATAACATGGCTCATTATGTCCTTTACAAACATCATATCCATGTCCACCCAGTCTTTCGATCTCTTGTCTGTAAGATGTTTTACTACATTCATTATTTCCTCTTTGTTAGTTCCATTTAGGAAAATACTATTTGCACAACCTGTAATTGAGTGGATCATATTTTTATCTACTTTTGGTCTTTTTCTTATCTTTTTCTTATGATTCTTTAAAGGTCAAATGCAAATGGAAAATATTCTTAACTTCCAGTATGTTTTTAAACAAACACTATACTGTACACACTTAACATTGTAAAATATGTTTAGGAAATTATTGTTCAATGACACCACTTAAGAAATAAAATGTTTATTATGAAAACTAAGAAGTGAAAAAAGCACAAAAATAAATACTGCATCCACCTAAATGATTTTTTTCCTGTTGTCTCATGTGCTTCCTCCAGAAGACACAAGTTGATAAATTCTGGTGTTGACTTCTTCGTCTTAACTGTAAAAAAAAGAAAAACATGGTTACCGGTAATTCAGTCTAGAAACTGTTTTATATGTAGATATATTTTATAAGATATATGTAAGATATATATACATATATCAAATATCTCAGAAACCACAAAGCAGATATTTTTCAAACCAACACAGTGTAATCACTACATGTTTATGTGCATACTGTAAGCTGTTGGAGTTATTTGAATTAAAATTCGATTTTTTAAATAATTTATTTTCGAAGCACATGTGACAGGTTTGGAATTAGTCAAAACAAATCAATTTAAATCCAGCAGATTTGACCACAACGTGACATTATTAAGGAATTGTTCACCTGAGGAACCCTCGTGGTATAAAGCCAGCTATGAAATATATTTTTTAAAGCGTTTATTTAGCTACATTACAGAAATAAAGACGGCTCACGTGCGCGCGCGGGGGCGCGCGTGCACATGGCGAAACTACTTTTTTTAATCCTGCCGTTTTGACAACAACGTGAAATTATTAAGGAATAGTTCGGCTTAAGACACATGTTTGCTATAATTTTAAATACAAATAATTGTTTTTACCATGTTAATCTTGTAAAGTCCTTCGGTGTTTGCTCCCTCGCGGCAGCCACTTCCTCAAACTCAGTCCAGCCTCCTCCCCACGGTTCGGGGCCAGCCGGACTGGACCCTGCTCTGAGATGAGTCTGGAATCTTGGCGCGGCGCCGCGCATCTGTTAAGCCTAGGATATAGTTGACGCGTCGCATAGGGCGCGCGGCCAAAGTGACGCAATCGCGAAGTCCCCGCCCCCGCGCTTTGGCCAGCGCGTTGGTTTCGCGCGTGGTCGTGCACCTCCCAGATTTTGAAGCTCCGCAAGCCTAGCGCGCGCGCCAAATTGATTGACAGGTGGGTGTGGACCTCACCGACAGCCTTCACGCCAGATTCTGCAGCTGTCTGCGCCGCTGTGGTCGTGGAAACGGCGTCGCGAGGCATGGAGGAATGTTTTGTGACACAAAATGTATTAAATTCTCCTTCATTCCTGATCTGGAGTCGGACTTTTCTTTTGTTTTTTCGCCAAAAGTCACGTGATCGCTTTCTCCTCCGCTGACTCCATGCATTAAAGCCGCAAATAAAGACAACAGTTCAGCACGCGAGCGGAAAGCTATTTGTTTTTGTTGTGTGATTTCAAACAGTTCTTCTTCTACGGTAGATTTCTTCTTCTACACCCTTTCTTGCAACATATGCACAGGTTTTAGAGGGTACTGCCACCTGCTGGTCAGTAAAAGAACAGCACTTTGCCAAGCGCTGCCGTGCCACACCATAAACGCATGCACAGTGCGCGCGCAGCACGTGCGCTCCAGCTTGCGGACCAAAGCGCGACTATATCCGAGCCTTTAGGTGGAAATGCTGTCCAACGCGCGTTTGGCACGCAAATATGACGTCACATCCGACCCGGGCCACCAAGTGGAAAAGGGGCATAAGAGGCCGGTGCTGCAGTCTTGTGATCCTGGAGTTGCAGGTTCAAACCCAGGCTGTATCATCTAAAGCAGGGGTCATCAACATGGTGCCCGCGGGCACCCGGGTGCCCCCAAGGACCATTTGTGGTGCCCTCAGACTTGTTCTAAAAATAGCACAACTCACTAAGCTGCATTTAAAATTTCATTTTATTCAGTTGTTATTCTTTTTTGTATTTATATATATATTTTATAATGTCTAGCTTAAAATATGTTCTTAAAAATATGTTTATTATACTTTTTTTTCAATTTACGCTTTGTTATTTCCGAAGAGTTTATCAAACTGGTGCCCTTTGTATGACTCCGTACCCACAAAGTTGCTCTCAGTTTCAAAAAGGTTGGTGACCCCTGATCTAAAGCAAAGCAGGTGAAAAATCTTTCATCCAGTTCCACTCGTTGTAGGACCCCTGCAGGTCATAGTAGTTGAAACAAAACAAAAAGTATTGTTTGGACGTACTGGCTTCATCCGCTCGCTCTGAATCCTACTGGTGGCCTGTGGTTGAACGAGACATACTCACATTTGGAGAAACCTTTTATGAAACTTTGGAAACATTGGGAACCTCCATGCCTCTTCCTCCAAGCCTGAAAGGCATAAATTCACACTGTAAGCATTATTACTCTCATCTAATGAATAAAGAAGATTTCCAGTAATTTCCAGGTCTCTCTTGTAAATGAGTCCTCGAGGCTCAATGGGATTAACCTGCCTAAATAAAGGTTGAATGAAAAAAAGATACTTACCCTATCCTCCTCTCTGCAGATCCCTCCACTTTAGGCACCATTTCCCTGTAAATAAACAATCTTACCTTTTCTGGCTTGACTCAATGTATCCTTTCAATCTTCTGAAAACCAAACTCTGTTTAAATAAGCCTTGCTACTGGTATTTAGCAAATAGGACATTTGCATCAACCAAAGATTTGTAGTGTGAGAACTAATATGAATAATAGAAAGAAAATAAGGATTATTGAGCATGCATCAGGGTAATATGAATAAACTTGTGTAACTCTTAGAGTGACATGGGTAACAATATGGATCCCAAACCATGCATCACTGGGCGTCATTTCATTTCAATTCAATTCAAAAGTACTTTATTAATCCCAAAGGGAAATTAAATGTTATAACTCATTATCCGTGTTTCATTAAGATATGTTGTAGATGCTGATGGCTGCAGGCAGGAAGGATCTCTTTAAAGGTCCTTCCCACAGCAGATCCAAAGAAACTGGCTGCAGATGCCGTTCGATCAGTCTACCCAGACCCAGCTGGCCTCTCAGAGCGATGGCCGCTCCTCCCAGCAGCCTGCAGAGCTCCTTATCGCTGTGGACAGTTATCTGCAGGTGTCAGGGGACGATCTTGGTCCTACCAGCAGTGTTTCCTGCTGGTTCCAGGATCTCAGTGGTCAGGCACTCGAGCACAGCTGACAAGAAGACTGGAATGCATCCACGGAGTCTCTTTTTCAACTCATTTGAGATGTGTGGCTGTAGCTGAGAAACTGCTCCCAGTTGAAAAAAACCCCTTGTTGTCATGGTAACGCATCATAATGTCCAAATGTAAAAAAGTTTCAGTAAAAATCCCTCCAGCTGCACAGCATCCGATACCAGAGGAAACAATCATCCAAAATATGTCATTTACATCCTGCAAAAGAGGAATTAAAGTTTAATTTTTTTTTTTTAATTTTATTCAGTTTATTGATAAAGCACCAAATCACAACAAAGTTGTCTCAGGGCACTTTACAGGAACATTCACATAGAAAAGCCAATTAGTAAAGTTCTCTATCTAAGGAAGTGGCAGACATGTTGAATGTTGGCTTCATCGCAGTCTCCCATCCTGAGCAAGTACAGTGGCAACAGTGGAAAGGAAAAAGTCCCTTTAACATGAAGAAACCTCCATCAGAACCAGGCTCAGAACAAGCGGTCATCTGCTTTGACTGGCTGGTTGAGAGGACAGGAAGGAGAGACAAACAAACACAGAATGACAGGTCCAGATGTAGGTCCAGGTGAACCTGAATGATAAAAACACAAGTTAAGGATAGAAAAAATAATTAAAAATACAAAACAGGTTGAGCAGAGTAAATAAAGACAGCAGCAGAGTGGAAAAATGTGGTCAGTTTGTCCTCCAGCAGTCTAAGACTATAGCAGCAGAACTAAGGGACAGCTCAGGAAACCCAAGACAACCCTAACTATAGGATTTATGAAAAAGTAAAGTGTTAATCCCAGTCTTCAAACTGGACAATGTGTCAGCCTCATGGACACAAACTGGAAGTTGGTTCCACAAGAGAGGAGCCTGACAACTGAAAGATCTTCCTCCATTCTGCTGCTGGAAACTCTAGGAACCACAAGTAAACCTGCAGTCTGAGAGTGAAGTGCTCTGTTAGTAAAATATGGAACAATAAGATCTGTAATATAAGATGGAGCTAGGTTGTTGAGAGCTTTGTAGGTTAGAAGTAAGATTTTGAATTCAGTTCTGGATTTGACAGGGAGCCAGTGGAGAGAAGCTAAAACTGGAGAGATGTGATCTCTCCCAGTAACTCCAGTTAAGACTCTGGCAGCAGCATGTTGGATCAACTGAAGACTTTTTAAAGAACTATTTGGACACCCAGATAACAAACCATTGCAATAGTCCAGTCTAGACGTGACAAATGCATGAACCAGTTTTTCTGCATCATTTTTACATGTTTCTAATTTTAGTGATATTACGCAGGTGGAAGAAGGAGGTTCTAGTAACATTTTTAATGTGGGGGATAAAAAAATATAATAATAATAATAATAATAATAATAATAATAATAATAATAATAATAATAATAATAATAATAATAATACATTTTATTTGTAGGCGCCTTTCTTGGCACTCAAGGTCACCTTACATTGTCAATCATAAAAAATAAAAATAAACCAGACACAATATTATAAACACAATAAAAACAAGTAAAATGAATTAAAATAAAAAATAAGACAATGCAGTTGTTATCATAGTGCATAGGCTACTTTAAACAGGTGAGTTTTGACTTTGAAATGTGGCAATGAGTCTGTGTTGTGAATATCAGGTGGGAGTGAGTTCCAGAGCTGGGGGGCAGAGCAGCTGAATGCTCTGCTCCCCATAGTAACAAGACGGGCAATGGGAACAATGAGCTGGATGGAAGAAGAGGATCTGAGGGTACGAGCAGGTGTAGCAATGTGAACAATGTCTGAAAGGTATGGAGGAGCGAGGTTGTGGACAGCTTTGAATGTAAGGAGGAGTATTTTATAATTGATGCGATATGGGATGGGAAGCCAATGAAGCTGTTGTAAAACAGGTGTGATGTGATGGATTGAGGGAGTGTCATGATACGGGCAGCTGAATTTTGGACCAGTTGTAATTTACGAAGGGTTTTCTGAGGTAGGCCAAAAAGAAGAGAATTACAATAATCTAAACGAGAGGTGACCAGACTGTGGACCAGAACAGCAGTGGAGTGAGGAGTGAGGGAAGGACGGAGACGATTAATGTTTCGAAGATGAAAGTAGACCGGGTGATATTATTGACATGGGAGGAGAAGGAGAGGGTGCTATCAAGGATGACACCCAGACTCTTAACCTGATGGGAGGGAAAGATGGGAGAGTTCTCAACCGGAATGGAGAAGCTATGAAGTTTGTTTATTATTGATTTAGTTCCAATTAAAAGAAGTTCCTGATCAAAATGACACCAATATTTTTAACATTAGAGCTGGAGGCAGATTGATGACATCCAAGGAGGAGAAAGACTGAAATTTTCATTTCTAAGATGCTCAGGTCCAAAAACTAAAACATCAGTCTTGTCTGTGTTCAAAGGCAGAACATTTAGGGTCACCCTGATGCATGCTCAATAATCCAGGTAGAAAAATCCAAAAAAGCTAAGTCTGGTCCTCTGGACATTCAAAAAACAAAACAAAACAAAGCAAAAAAAAAACTGTAGAAACGTTTCGTCTTTCGTCCGAAAGACTTCCTCAGTCTGAGAAGCTGTGTTCAGCTCAGTCTTATAAATAGCACCCTCCCACAGTGGATCAACCAGTTGGCTGATGACAGCTGAAACCAGCTGCTCACATGATCAAGGAGGACCATCAGCCTGACGACCTGTCCCCCGGCACAAACAGAGTAATATTGTGTATGTTGTTCAGTGTCAGGAGGGTGATCAGTCTTACATCGGGAAACTAAACAGCCACTGGCCAAAAGGATGGACCAGCACAGAAGATCAACATCATCAGGTCAGGACTCTGCGGTCTACACTCATCTCCAGGTCAGAGGTCACTCTTTCAGGGATGAAGATGTTCACATCCTTGATAGAGAGGAACAATGGTTTGAGAGAGGAGTAAAGGAGGCCATCTTTGTGAAAAGAAACCGTCCATCATTAAACAGAGGTGGAGGCCTCCGGGTTCAACTGTCCCCCTCTTACAATGCTGTGTATTGCTAGTATCACTCAGCCCTCTGTGAATAGCAAACAACCATCAGGGTGCTAACGATCCATCGTCAGGCTGATGGTCCTCCTTGATCATGTGAGCAGCTGGTTTCGGCTGTCATCAGCAAACTGGTTGTGTAACACTGTGAGAAGGTGCTATTTATAAGACTGAGCTGAATACAGCTTCTCAGACTGAGGAAGTCTTTCGGACGAAAGACGAAACGTTTCTACAGTTTTTTTTTTTGCTTTGTTTTGTTTTTTGAATGTCCAGAGGACCAGACTTAGCTTTTTTGGATTTAGGGTCATCCAGGTTTTAATGTCTTTAAAACATGCTTGTAGTCTAAGTAGCTGATTGGATTTATTCATGTACAAATATAATGATGTATCAAATTTAAAAATAAGTGTTTTTTTCTTCTTCTGAGGTAGTACCTTTTTTATGACCACTAGATGGTGCCCTCCATGAAAAAAAAAAGACCAGCCGCCACTGGTAGTCATTGAATGTAAACTCAAAGGTTATTAAAAATGGCCGGACAGAATTGGATTTTGAGTAACTATTAATACGTCCTTAATCTCTGTGCCATAGGTCAGAACTAAATCAAAGGTTTCCAAAAGCAAAAGCTCAGAATTAAAGTAACAGAGCTGCTCCAACATGCAGCCACCCCAAGTGGCGCAGTTCTACAACTTTGAATCATTTAAATATTTAGTGAGCACAGAAACAAGACTTTACACGACATTTTACATTTCTGATCTGAAAAGGGACTGAGCAAATGAAGCGAGTAAGCGAGAAACTTGTTTTCCTGTCATGCAGCGCCACAAGTCTGAACAGAAACGTTTCTCTGCTGAAATATCAATCAGCTGTCGGCCGAGACGAGAGGCCGATTTAAGATGTCATTCTTTTATCAGTGGCTCTGCAGGCGAAGTGAAACGTCGCTTAAGTATTACCCTCCGTGGCGTTTATTGTTTCTCTGCTTTGCCTCTGCACTTCTCATCTGCAGTCAAGGTGTCAAACGGACTCTATAATTTCCTGAACATTTCTGAAAAAATGATCTTAATGATAACTCACTCTGTAATTTAGTGAAAAAATGTCCACTTTTGGCACCTTGCTCCTCTCGCACGTTCCCTGTGAAGACGGTTGACAGGTTGGATGCTCAAAGAGACAAACAGCTCCCAATGGGGAGCGGATGGAGCGTGGGCAAACAGAGCCAACACTCAGGGAGGAGGGCTGAGGTCCTGGTGGCTGCCTCAGCATGGCCACGGACACAAACACACCACCTACACTGAAAGATGTTCCAGCAGCTGTGACATGCAGCCCGCACCCCGTGACTCTGGACTGAACTGGCTTTATTTACAGGTTTGATTGAAGACAGGCTGAAAATACCTGATGGAGGTGCTTTCAGCTCTCCCTGCTGGAAAACAAAGTCTTAGTGAGCGGCTGTTCTCCCCGAGTATCAAGAGACTGGAGCTGTAAACAGTGTTCAACATCAACATGAGCTTTTGATGGGGACGGCAAAACGTATTTAATTAACAAATTGCTTTTTCTGTGAAAATCTATGAATGATGAGTGCTGAAAGATTTTGTTGAAGTAGCTAAAGCTGAGTTGATAAAGTTAAAAGAAGCAGAACACGAGCTAAAATCTACAAGCAAAAATGAGCTAAATGGAGCAAAACATTAACTAAACACCCATCACTGGTGCCCATGTCCAGTCATCACTGGTCGAGTGGAGGGGGACACCCTGGACAAGTCTCCTGTCCATCACAGGGACACATAGAGACAAACAACCATTCACTCTCTCACTCGCGGGACAATAAAGTTACCATCAGTCCAAAATACATGTTCTTGGTGTGTGGGAGGAAACCGGAGAAAAACCACACATGAACGAAGAGAACATGCAAACTTCATCCAGAATGGTCCCGGGCTGGGATTTGAACAGGCAACTTTGTTGCTGAGAGGCAGCAGCTCTACCAACTGAGCCACTGTATGTGTCACCTTCTAAAATCTATAAGAAGCTAAATGTTTGCTAAAAGTAAAAAGCATGGCTAGTTAAAAGCTAAAAGTAGGAAAATTTAGCTGAAAACTAAAAGTATGATAGGAAGATGCTGCTGATCTCATGCTGCTGATCTCATGCTGCTGATCTCATGCTGCTGATCTCATGCTGCTGATCTCATGCTGCTGATCTCATGCTGCTGATCTCATGCTGCTGATCTCATGCTGCTGATCTCATGCTGCTGATCTCATGCTGCTGATCTCATGCTGCTGATCTCATGCTGCTGATCTCATGCTGCTGATCTCATGCTGCTGATCTCATGCTGCTGATCTCATGCTGCTGATCTCATGCTGCTGATCTCATGCTGCTGATCTCATGCTGCTGATCTCATGCTGCTGATCTCATGCTGCTGATCTCATGCTGCTGATCTCATGCTGCTGATCTCATGCTGCTGATCTCATGCTGCTGATCTCATGCTGCTGATCTCATGCTGCTGATCTCATGCTGCTGATCTCATGCTGCTGTTTATTTCCCGTTGCTGTGTTCATGCATCCTCATCTGCTCACACAGACTCATGTTCGTGCTGCTGTTGTTTGGCACATTGTTTTGTACTATTATTGCTTAGTGAATTCTTAGTTTAGGGTATTTCTTAGTTAATGTCTTAAATCGTATTTCTGTTCTTCTTTACTACAATTTATACTTCTGTTGTATGCAACTGGGACCCTGTGTACATAGTTTCATTCCACTTCATGTACCACATGTGATGTGAATGACAATAAAGAATCTTGAATCCATGAAGACTACAACTTAATAGAAAGTATACTGGAGTATCCTCGTGCAATGCAATGCTCAATAATCCAGGTAGAAAATCTACAAAAGTTAAATTAGATCCTCTGGACGGGTTAAAAACAAAAAAAAACTGCAGAAACGTTTCATCTTTCATCCAAAAGACTTTTTACACTAGAGCACATTTAAAACTGAATAATGTTTTTTGAAAGAATTGATCTCAATGTATTTTTACAAGAGAAATATTTCTAAATACAAATAATAAAAATATTTAAAAGTTACAAAAATTAAAAGCCATAGCATCCATCTCCTGAATGAGCTCAACGTTTTGATATACGAAAAGTTAAAATAACACAAAGGATGCAAATGTAGTTAAAGTGCAACATGTTTGGGGAAAAGTAAAAGATATGAAAGAGTGAGTCAGCGCTGGCTATGTGGCTCTGCGTTCAGTTTTACTTTTCACTTCTTCGCCCTCTGGCTTGGAGGAAAAGCAGGAAATAGACCCATATCTGCAGAACATTTTAGACGTTGTAGGGATAAAAAGCACAAAGATGAACTTTGCTCTGTGAGTGGTTTTATTCATTAACTACAGTACAAAAACTGGACATGGATTAGAAGTTCATATTGGATCTTTTATCTGAAAGTAATGTCACTTTCTCAAAGCCAAGTTCTAAATTTGCATTCATCTCCATATCAATCGTTTTGCCTTTGATGCTGATGGTTTGACTAAATGCTGGTTGCTAGAAACCTTTTATCAGATCTCATGATGACTCTATACAAAAGAACAGCATCTCACGACGTAGCATAAACTCACAATCCCTCTATATGTGAATTATTCAAATGAGAAGCTTTGAATTCAACACAGACTCCTTTTAAAGCTTTTTATTAACAAGCTTGGCTGCATGCCCTAGCAGCCATGAGATGCTCTGACTCAATGCCACGGTTTATACAGTCAGCAATCCTCTCACCTGTCTGCACACACACTGGAAGCCGCTTCACGCCCCCCAGGGGGAAAAATAACCGCTTAATTATTCATGTTGTGGAACTGATGCCTGCTTTCATCATACAAAATGTCTTTAGAAACATTTCAACTTGACAGCACAGACACATACACCCATGAAGCTGTGGCACAGAGAGAAGCCTCTCATTCATGAAGGATGTGCCGCCCGCTTACACTGCTCGCTAGTTATTATAGACAACCAGGTAATATTAGACTGCTCGCTAGTTATTATAGACAACCAGGTAATATTAGACTGCTCGCTAGTTATTATAGACAACCAGGTAATATTAGACTGCTCGCTAGTTATTATAGACAACCAGGTAATATTAGACTGCTCACTAGTTATTATAGACAACCAGGTAATATTAGACTGCTCGCTAGTTATTATAGACAACCAGGTAATATTAGACTGCTCGCTAGTTATTATAGACAACCAGGTAATATTAGACTGCTCGCTAGTTATTATAGACAACCAGGTAATATTAGACTGCTCGCTAGTTATTATAGACAACCAGGTAATATTAGACTGCTCGCTAGTTATTATAGACAACCAGGTAATATTAGACTGCTCGCTAGTTATTATAGACAACCAGGTAATATTAGACTGCTCGCTAGTTATTATAGACAACCAGGTAATATTAGACTGCTCGCTAGTTATTATAGACAACCAGGTAATATTAGACTGCTCGCTAGTTATTATAGACAACCAGGTAATATTAGACTGCTCGCTAGTTATTATAGACAACCAGGTAATATTAGACTGCTCGCTAGTTATTATAGACAACCAGGTAATATTACACTGCTCGCTAGTTATTATAGACAACCAGGTAATATTACACTGCTCACTAGTTATTATAGACAACCAGGTAATATTACACTGCTCACTAGTTATTATAGACAACCAGGTAATATTACACTGCTCGCTAGTTATTATAGACAACCAGGTAATATTACACTGCTCGCTAGTTATTATAGACAACCAGGTAATATTACACTGCTCGCTAGTTATTATAGACAACCAGGTAATATTACACTGCTCGCTAGTTATTATAGACAACCAGGTAATATTACACTGCTCACTAGTTATTATAGACAACCAGGTAATATTACACTGCTCACTAGTTATTATAGACAACCAGGTAATATTAGACTGCTCGCTAGTTATTATAGACAACCAGGTAATATTACACTGCTCACTAGTTATTATAGACAACCAGGTAATATTAGACTGCTCGCTAGTTATTATAGACAACCAGGTAATATTAGACTGCTCGCTAGTTATTATAGACAACCAGGTAATATTAGACTGCTCACTAGTTATTATAGACAACCAGGTAATATTAGACTGCTCGCTAGTTATTATAGACAACCAGGTAATATTAGACTGCTCACTAGTTATTATAGACAACCAGGTAATATTAGACTGCTCACTAGTTATTATAGACAACCAGGTAATATTAGACTGCTCGCTAGTTATTATAGACAACCAGGTAATATTAGACTGCTCGCTAGTTATTATAGACAACCAGGTAATATTAGACTGCTCGCTAGTTATTATAGACAACCAGGTAATATTAGACTGCTCGCTAGTTATTATAGACAACCAGGTAATATTAGACTGCTCGCTAGTTATTATAGACAACCAGGTAATATTAGACTGCTCACTAGTTATTATAGACAACCAGGTAATATTAGACTGCTCGCTAGTTATTATAGACAACCAGGTAATATTAGACTGCTCGCTAGTTATTATAGACAACCAGGTAATATTAGACTGCTCGCTAGTTATTATAGACAACCAGGTAATATTAGACTGCTCACTAGTTATTATAGACAACCAGGCAAAGCTGGGCACCGCTAATTAAAAAAATTAGTTCCACAATTTCTAAAACGCTTATTAATTTTTTTAGGTCCACAATTTCAAAAGCACAAATGTCTTATGAAAATTAGGGGAAGCTAATCTAATCCGCTATTTATATATTTCTATATTATATATATATATATATATATATATTTATATATAGCCGGCAGCGTTATCAATATTGGCACTACACTGCCAACTGAAAAGTAACAAAAATGATCCTAAAAGGATGAAATTACAAAAATCAAAGGATTTATTTAATACTTTACGTACATATATTCTATTCGGCCACGAAATTAACAAAAAATAGAATGATCTTTTAATCCCTAAAACCACGTTTAAATCTCAAATACACGGGTGTGTCGCCACCGCATTTATACATAGTAACCCAAATACATGAAACTAACGACTCGCCGTCGAATGGTCGACACAAAACGCACAATAAAATCCTCCGGCCACGTTAATTTGGCTTGAAACAGCGGGGTTCTCTACGGATTTATCCATTAGTAACCCAGCACTACCGGCAGACACAGCGTTAGCGTCTATAGGTAGTCAACAGATTTAATGAAAAGTAACTAAAATACATAAAAATAACGACTCACCGTCGCGTGGTCGACACAAAACCCTCAATAAAATCATCCGGCCACGTTAATTTGGCTTGAAACAGCGGGGTTCTCTACGGATTATCCATTAGTAACCCAGCACTACCGGCAGACACAGCGTTAGCGTCTATAGGTAGTCAACAGATTTAATGAAAAGTAACTAAAATACATAAAAATAACGACTCACCGTCGCGTGGTCGACACAAAACCCTCAATAAAATCATCCGGCCACGTTAATTTGGCTTGAAACAGCGGGGTTCTCTACGGATTTATGAAGACACCGAGCGCAGCCAGCTAGCCACAGAAGCCCCTGAGTTCAACTCTGACCCGGAAGATGTAAAGATGGAATAGTCCATTTTTAGTAGGGGGATAAAGAAATCGACCGTTTTTTTAATTGCGTATTTAATGAACGTTTTCATCGTAACTATAATTATTTTTATGTTAAATGTATATTAACAAGCAGGATCAATGTTAGTTATGTAGGTGACTGCACGGGGCGAGGCGGGGCCGGGGCCACTGCTGAAATGGGACCCCCAGGCATTTACCTACATGGTCTGTTCTCAGCTCTGCCCCCCTTCCCCTCACACCCTTCCTCCTTTCTGCTGTTTACGGTGGGGAAAAAGGTAAAAACAAGCAGCATAAGAGCTTGTAAATAAGTTTATTGGTTTTTACTGATAGATAATTAGTTATTAGCGGTACTGCATTTTAAATAAAAATAGCACAAATCCGCTTATGAATTATAAAAGTTAGTCAATTCACAAAAACGCTGACAAAAAGTTTAGGTCCACTGTAAGCGGATTAGCGCTTTAGCGCTCCCTAGCGGCCTGGCGCCCACCACTGCAACCAGGTAATATTAGACTGTTCACTAGTTATTATAGACAACCAGGTAATATTAGACTGCTCGCTAGTTATTATAGACAACCAGGTAATATTAGACTGCTCGCTAGTTATTATAGACAACCAGGTAATATTAGACTGCTCGCTAGTTATTATAGACAACCAGGTAATATTAGACTGCTCGCTAGTTATTATAGACAACCAGGTAATATTAGACTGCTCGCTAGTTATTATAGACAACCAGGTAATATTAGACTGCTCGCTAGTTATTATAGACAACCAGGTAATATTAGACTGCTCGCTAGTTATTATAGACAACCAGGTAATATTAGACTGCTCGCTAGTTATTATAGACAACCAGGTAATATTAGACTGCTCGCTAGTTATTATAGACAACCAGGTAATATTAGACTGCTCGCTAGTTATTATAGACAACCAGGTAATAATAGACTGCTCGCTAGTTATTATAGACAACCAGGTAATATTAGACTGCTCGCTAGTTATTATAGACAACCAGGTAATATTAGACTGCTCGCTAGTTATTATAGACAACCAGGTAATATTAGACTGCTCGCTAGTTATTATAGACAACCAGGTAATATTAGACTGCTCGCTAGTTATTATAGACAACCAGGTAATATTAGACTGCTCGCTAGTTATTATAGACAACCAGGTAATATTAGACTGCTCGCTAGTTATTATAGACAACCAGGTAATATTAGACTGCTCGCTAGTTATTATAGACAACCAGGTAATATTAGACTGCTCGCTAGTTATTATAGACAACCAGGTAATATTAGACTGCTCGCTAGTTATTATAGACAACCAGGTAATATTAGACTGCTCGCTAGTTATTATAGACAACCAGGTAATATTAGACTGCTCGCTAGTTATTATAGACAACCAGGTAATATTAGACTGCTCGCTAGTTATTATAGACAACCAGGTAATATTAGACTGCTCGCTAGTTATTATAGACAACCAGGTAATATTAGACTGCTCGCTAGTTATTATAGACAACCAGGTAATATTAGACTGCTCGCTAGTTATTATAGACAACCAGGTAATATTAGACTGCTCGCTAGTTATTATAGACAACCAGGTAATATTAGACTGCTCGCTAGTTATTATAGACAACCAGGTAATATTAGACTGCTCGCTAGTTATTATAGACAACCAGGTAATATTAGACTGCTCGCTAGTTATTATAGACAACCAGGTAATATTAGACTGCTCGCTAGTTATTATAGACAACCAGGTAATATTAGACTGCTCACTAGTTATTATAGACAACCAGGTAATATTAGACTGCTCGCTAGTTATTATAGACAACCAGGTAATATTAGACTGCTCGCTAGTTATTATAGACAACCAGGTAATATTAGACTGCTCGCTAGTTATTATAGACAACCAGGTAATATTAGACTGCTCGCTAGTTATTATAGACAACCAGGTAATATTAGACTGCTCGCTAGTTATTATAGACAACCAGGTAATATTAGACTGCTCGCTAGTTATTATAGACAACCAGGTAATATTAGACTGCTCACTAGTTATTATAGACAACCAGGTAATATTAGACTGCTCGCTAGTTATTATAGACAACCAGGTAATATTAGACTGCTCGCTAGTTATTATAGACAACCAGGTAATATTAGACTGCTCGCTAGTTATTATAGACAACCAGGTAATATTAGACTGCTCGCTAGTTATTATAGACAACCAGGTAATATTAGACTGCTCGCTAGTTATTATAGACAACCAGGTAATATTAGACTGCTCGCTAGTTATTATAGACAACCAGGTAATATTAGACTGCTCGCTAGTTATTATAGACAACCAGGTAATATTAGACTGCTCGCTAGTTATTATAGACAACCAGGTAATATTAGACTGCTCGCTAGTTATTATAGACAACCAGGTAATATTAGACTGCTCGCTAGTTATTATAGACAACCAGGTAATATTAGACTGCTCGCTAGTTATTATAGACAACCAGGTAATATTAGACTGCTCGCTAGTTATTATAGACAACCAGGTAATATTAGACTGCTCGCTAGTTATTATAGACAACCAGGTAATATTAGACTGCTCGCTAGTTATTATAGACAACCAGGTAATATTAGACTGCTCGCTAGTTATTATAGACAACCAGGTAATATTAGACTGCTCGCTAGTTATTATAGACAACCAGGTAATATTAGACTGCTCGCTAGTTATTATAGACAACCAGGTAATATTAGACTGCTCGCTAGTTATTATAGACAACCAGGTAATATTAGACTGCTCGCTAGTTATTATAGACAACCAGGTAATATTAGACTGCTCGCTAGTTATTATAGACAACCAGGTAATATTAGACTGCTCGCTAGTTATTATAGACAACCAGGTAATATTAGACTGCTCGCTAGTTATTATAGACAACCAGGTAATATTAGACTGCTCGCTAGTTATTATAGACAACCAGGTAATATTAGACTGCTCGCTAGTTATTATAGACAACCAGGTAATATTAGACTGCTCGCTAGTTATTATAGACAACCAGGTAATATTAGACTGCTCGCTAGTTATTATAGACAACCAGGTAATATTAGACTGCTCGCTAGTTATTATAGACAACCAGGTAATATTAGACTGCTCGCTAGTTATTATAGACAACCAGGTAATATTAGACTGCTCGCTAGTTATTATAGACAACCAGGTAATATTAGACTGCTCGCTAGTTATTATAGACAACCAGGTAATATTAGACTGCTCGCTAGTTATTATAGACAACCAGGTAATATTAGACTGCTCGCTAGTTATTATAGACAACCAGGTAATATTAGACTGCTCGCTAGTTATTATAGACAACCAGGTAATATTAGACTGCTCGCTAGTTATTATAGACAACCAGGTAATATTAGACTGCTCGCTAGTTATTATAGACAACCAGGTAATATTAGACTGCTCGCTAGTTATTATAGACAACCAGGTAATATTAGACTGCTCGCTAGTTATTATAGACAACCAGGTAATATTAGACTGCTCGCTAGTTATTATAGACAACCAGGTAATATTAGACTGCTCGCTAGTTATTATAGACAACCAGGTAATATTAGACTGCTCGCTAGTTATTATAGACAACCAGGTAATATTAGACTGCTCGCTAGTTATTATAGACAACCAGGTAATATTAGACTGCTCGCTAGTTATTATAGACAACCAGGTAATATTAGACTGCTCGCTAGTTATTATAGACAACCAGGTAATATTAGACTGCTCACTAGTTATTATAGACAACCAGGTAATATTAGACTGCTCGCTAGTTATTATAGACAACCAGGTA
>JBBPBX010074475.1:0-17570 GCA_038048925.1 Garcialebias charrua
ACAGTGATGAGCAGCACTCACTTCACACGGGTGTGATTTTTTAAAATTAAATGCTCAGCATCCAATTAGACTGAACTGGAAAGAGAAGCAAATGTCTAGTTTGACTCGATCTTGACAACATATCCATGCACCTATTAAGCTCACCAAGAACATTGTCCTTTGATTATTTCTTATAGCTTGCACTTTCACATTTTCTTTATTCAAAATTAATCCTTTTTTTTTTGCATTTCATACAGAAGAGGCATGAAAGACAAGATGCAATACATTTTAGAAATTCAAAAGAATTTTTTACTATATGGCACACTAAGAGCATAATTATACAGGTAGTCCCCGACTTACGAGCGCTCTTACTTACGAGGTTCCAGACTTACGAGCTGGCGAATTTTTGGAAAAAAACGCAAAAAATACCGAGTTTTTCTGTGTTTTTTCACCACAGTTCGTTAGCTAAACATGTGGACACACGTTTCCGATCATTTTTATGCACTAGTAAGCAGTTTTTCGATGAAAAACGAGTGTTTGTAGTCGCACTAGCAAAACCGTTCCAACTTACGAGCGAAATTCCGGACTTACGAGAACTTGTGCTTCGTGTTTCAACTTACAAATTTTCATCTTACGAGCACCTCGTTGTAACGGAACTCGCTCGTAAGTCGGGGACTACCTGTATTCTCAATCACCAGCAGTCTATAAAGTAATTTGCAGGGGAGGAAGCTCACCAAATATGCAGTTGTGTTGTGTCCTTCTGAGGAAAGAGGTTTTTAAACATCTTTTCTACCATTTTAGTGTTTTCAACTGAGGAGCTTTGGATATATTCATTTAAAAAATATAGCACAAGAATATCTCTGCACAGAAAAAAATAAATAAAAATTACTTTAAGTTTTTTTTTTTAAACCAAACTGACAAGTTTCTCCACTGTAATTGTTGTGTGATGTTAAGGCATTGAAACACCTGGTTCAATTTAGAAGATATTTAAGATTAACTACAAGCACCTGAAGCTGACTCAGAGAACTCTGTGATTTTAGAGAAAGATCAAAGCCAAATGTAGACACGGTGCACCCCAAATCAACTTTTTTTAATAAAGTGCATTAAAACAATGGCCGCTGACACAAAGTGCTGTACATGAGGAACATTATTCTATAATTTAAAGCAGATTGGAGTGAAGCAAAATCAGCTTTTGAGTAGAAGTCACTAGATAGATTTAGAAAAAGCTAAGAGTTTTGTTATTTAAAGACAAATAATTGTTATTGTTCCCAATATTTTTAATTATAAGATTTTACTTTGTGATAAATTTGCCCAAATAACAAATAGAATTTCTCCATCTACATCAAACACCTGTGCCAGGGGGACAAATTTGTAAAGTATAATTCTTGATCTGAAGTCAGGGGCCACACAAAATCGTTTCAGGGGCCACAAATGGCCCTCGGGCCACACTTTGGACATCCCTGATATACAGTATTTGAACAATTTCAAAACATTTCATTAATAGCAGATGTTCTGTGGCACATTTTGAACTTTTAGATAAGAATTTGTGCTCAAGTGCCTAGAGAGCTTAGCATATTTTTCCTTGAGGAAAAATGAGCCAGACCACATTGAAATGGTCTACATTTAATAAATGAATGCAGTTCAGTCTATCAAATAAATTACCATCTTTTGACGAACTGATTCTTCCATCAGTAATGACTCCACCCCATGAAGTCTTGTTCACTGGTGACTGGCAGCTGGACAGGGAATGTATAAGTTGCGGTGGCTGGTCCCCGGATACCACCTTGTGTCATTTTGCCCTGTCAACTTGGTTCTTGATGAACTGCACATCTCTGGACAGATCCTTCACCACCACAAGTACTTCAGTGAGCACTGAAGTCATCTTGTGGATGGCAAGGTCTTTAGAAGAAAAGTTAAAATCATTAAATGAGAAACAAAAATAACCTGCTAATGACACAGTGAGGAATGTCCAACAGACTTGCCTTTCAAAAGCTGCTCTTCGCTGCTAGTCATCTGTGTGTTCCATCTGTAAAACACAAACATTCATACAACTTCATCTTTGCATACATTTTGAAAGGTTTGGAGCATGTGTCTGCGCATAATTGATGTTGATTTTATTTTGGTTAGAAATGTTAGTGTTTGTTCAACAGGGAACAGTTTGTTAACAGAAAGGGCATTTTCTGTATGTAATCAGGATAGAACTCAGATGAATAGAATACACAGGACCACAATGGAAACCAGTCTCTGTGGGCTTTGTGTGATGTTTAGCTTTTAAGCAACATTGTATACCCGTAGAAATTGTTAATTAGTGTTGTATAAAGTACCTCAAAGTAATACTTTTGTAAAAGTACAAGTACCTTATCATAAAATTACTTTGGTAAAAGTTAAAGCTCCACTGACATGATCTTTTAACTTTTCAAAAAATGGCACAACATATATAAATATTAAGATAGACCTCTGACCGTTTTTGCTAAAATAATGTTCAATGAATGAAATTTCCTCTCAAAATATTTTAAATTTAGCGCCGTTTTTTAGACCGTAAATCCGGATTTTCCGGTCACGTGTCAGCAGAACCGATCTGACGTCACGTCCGATACTGAACTCTGCTCAAACCGTACATTGAATGGACAAAAATATAAACGCATCCGTCGAATTTAGCCAATTAAAACTACATTTTATTTGATTTGGCTTCAGTTCGTGGAGAAAAAGTTATTTTGAGTGATGCACAACGAACGGAAAGGTTTATATTCTCCGTGTTGCTTCTGTAAGAGTTATCACGATAGCTCTGCTGCCATCTGGTGCTCAATGTGAAACCTCCCTTGAAAAAAAAAAGCAACACGGAGAATATAAACCTTTCCGTTCGTTGTGCATCACTCAAAATAACTTTTTCTCCACGAACTGAAGCCAAATCAAATAAAATGTAGTTTTAATTGGCTAAATTCGACGGATGCGTTTATATTTTTGTCCATTCAATGTACGGTTTGAGCAGAGTTCAGTATCGGACGTGACGTCAGATCGGTTCTGCTGACACGTGACCGGAAAATCCGGATTTACGGTCTAAAAAAACGGCGCTAAATTTAAAATATTTTGAGAGGAAATTTCATTCATTGAACATTATTTTAGCAAAAACGGTCAGAGGTCTATCTTAATATTTATATATGTTGTGCCATTTTTTGAAAAGTTAAAAGATCATGTCAGTGGAGCTTTAAAGTCTCCTGTAAGAATATTACTGGAGTAAAAGTCCTAAAGTATCTTATTTATTTTGTACTTAAAGTGCGACTAAACCCAAAATTAACTTTTTTTTAGCTGATAAACTCCCTAGAATGTGTTTAAAATGTTATCTAGCACTATGGCTGTGTTTATTCTCACATAATTGTGCATATCTGTGTAAATTGGCAATATTTGGCCTAAAAATGTGTTTACGGTAGTTCTATGGGTTGAACTGGTGGATTACACCTTAATTTTCTTATTTGTGCAAATGCTCATGTGTGACATGTCTGCTCATGTGTGATGTCACACAGGTGGTTCAAGCAGAGCCAATCCCCTGCAGAGGTGAGAAGTGCATACCTTATATGGAAATGCTGCATTTCACTCCTGACAAGCGGTTTTATTTTTCTTTTCATTTTCATTTCTTTAGGCCTTTGGTTTTGGATGGAATGGGTGGAATAGATAAATACATCTACATGTTTATTCTTTGTTGTTGCTTGGTGTATGTTGTCTAGAGGTTTAATTTGTTTTAGGCTGTTGCTGGTGGAGGCGTGAACAAAAGCACAACTCTACCTCCACCCCTCCTTGTCTCTCGACACGCCCATTTTCAGGGAGATTTTGGAAGGAGGAGTTACCGATCCACAGGGGTTTAGGTCCGTGTACATTCAGGCAGTTCGTTTTTTCATTTGAAACAAAAAATGAAAAAAATGAAAAAAAAACACTTGTTTTTCCGTTTTTCGTTTATTGAACCAAAACAAAAACATGGATTACAAACCGTTATCCGATTTCCGATTTTGTGCACAAAACGAAAATGGAAAAAACGGATAACGACGGGTCAATTTCGATTTTGTAATTTCTTTTATTGACAGCGGATATGACCCGGAAGTTCTCTCTGCCCCGCAAATGTGACGTGTCGAAGCATTTGTGTGCACATTTAAGAGTATAGAATTCTTTTGAGCATATTTACACAGAACAAACTTTGTATTGTTTAAAAAAACTCTTAACGTTGCAGGAAAAACTGGTATACTACGGAGCCCCCCAGGGGACGTGGGGAAAAAGAAATTGCGGTTCCTTTAAAAAGAATGTGGACCATCTGAAATAAGCATGTCACGATAGCTCAACTGGTAACGCTTCGGTTCGCCACTCCAAAGGTCACAGGTTCGACTCCCACATGGGACAACATTTTTTTTAAGATTATTTATTAATTCCAGATTAAAAAAACACAAGAAAACTATTTACAAAACAACAATAAAAACGTTCAATTATATAATCATTCCTCTTTCTTATTTTGCTTAATGGTTTTTAACTCATCCCTGAAATTCTGACAGAATCACAAGTTCAGATGGACAGACAGAGCGCAGGCTGCCGCGTCGGCTCGAACAGCTGATTCCACGGAGCTTGAACGTGAAATATACAACGGAAAATTACTTTTACCACTGCAGCACACACTGGACATCCTTATATTTAAGGCTGATTTCAAAATTCAATTAAATTGAGTGTACTGTCTGCTCCATTGTCGTAATGTTGAGCCATTTTAAACAACAATGCTGCAGATAATACATGTTTTTATTGTGTTTATTCTGTGACACAGTTCACACTTGAACTTGTGATTCTGTGTCAGAATTTCAGGGATGAGTTAAAAACCATTAAGCAAAATAAGAAAGAGGAATGATTATATAATTGAACGTTTTTATTGTTTTTTTGTAAATAGTTTTCTTGTGTTTTTTTAATCTGGAATTAATAAATAATCTTAAAAAAAATGTTGTCCCATGTGGGAGTCGAACCTGTGACCTTTGGAGTGGCGAACCCAAGCGTTACCAGTTGAGCTATCGTGACATGCTTATTTCAGATGGTCCACATTCCATTTAAAGGAACCGCAATTTCCTTTTCCCCACGTCCCCTGGGGGGCTCCGTAGTATACCAGTTTTTCCTGCAACGTTAAGAGTTTTTTTAAACAATACAAAGTTTGTTCTGTGTAAATATGCTCAAAAGAGTTCTATACTCTTAAATGTGCACACAAATGCTTCGACACGTCACATTTGCGGGGCAGAGAGAACTTCCGGGTCATATCCGCTGTCAATAAAAGAAATTACAAAATCGAAACTGACCCGTCGTTATCCGTTTTTTCCATTTTCGTTTTGTGCACAAAATCGGAAATCGGATAACGGTTTGTAATCCATGTTTTTGTTTTGGTTCAATAAACGAAAAACAAGTGGTTTTTTTGTTATTTCATTTTTTGTTTCAAATGAAAAAACGAACTGCCTGAATGTACACGGACCGGTTTAGTCGCACTTTAAGTATCAAAAGTAAAATATTTTCCAAAATACATTTATTGGGAGGTGATCTCCCCCCCCCCCCAAAAAAAAATAATAATAATAATAATAATTTTTTTTTAAAGGCATGCAGCAGTGATGGATTGTGTACAAACTAATGTGGTGTCAGAATGGTAACTATTTACTCTTCTGATCCAACCACAATTAAATTCACTTTATCCAGATGCAGTTTATCAGGATACAGTAGTATTTTTGGACAATAATGAGCCAGAATGAAGGAGTAACAACTTCCTACATCTTACCTTTTTTCAATGCTGTTGTCTTGAAACTGGTATGTGATTCTGGAAAAAAAGAAAGAAAAAAAAAAGAGATGGGGGAT
The DNA here is from genome assembly GCA_038048925.1 of Garcialebias charrua. NCBI lineage: Eukaryota > Metazoa > Chordata > Actinopteri > Cyprinodontiformes > Rivulidae > Garcialebias > Garcialebias charrua. The sequence continues at coordinate 5,839 of JBBPBX010074475.1, forward strand.
TAATATGCTGCATTGAAAAAAGCTGAAACATTGAATAATTTTAGATTTGGATCAAAATCAAGCAAGTTAATTATACTATAATATTGTTATTGTTCATTATGAAATATTAGCCTAACTAAATGTCTAATTATAAACCTCACGCAGACTCTACCACTGGTACATTTTCATCTTTAAATCACTTCTTGGTCTGCTGCCCTCATACATCTCCTCCTACATGTCTTTGCGTGAGTGCAGCTACAGCGTGCGCTCTCAGGACATGATTACCTGCAGTGTTCCGTCAGTGAGGACTGAACTTGGAAAAAGGGCCTTCTCCTACTCTGCTCCTGCTTCATGGAATATCTTACAAAAAGATCTGAAGCTCTCGACCTTGACTTCTCTAAATGGTTTTCAGAATCTGTTGGAATCCTGGCAAAAACCAATGCAGATTTGTTCCTGTCTTTGATTTTATACGTCTACCTTATAATGTTTTGCTAGTTTTTTGATACTTTGTTAAAAAAAAAAAAATAGAAAAAAATATATATATATATTTTGTTTTTTTCTCTCTTTTTGTTTTCTATTGTTTATTGTTTGTTTGTTTATTGTTTAATGAAATTCTATCACTGCTGTTCATTGTTCTTTAGTTTTAGCAGGTCGCTTTCGTAAATGAGCCCATGAGGTTCAAAAGATTTACCTGACTAAATAAAGGTTGAATGAAAAAATTATAACTATACCAGGACCAATACAGTCTGAGACTTTACAAAATGCACAACCAAACTTTAATAAATAATAATTTTATTTATAAAGCGCTTTCAAACAAAGTGCTGAACAGTTACAAAAAGATAAGAATCAATATAAAAAGGTTGTAAGAACAAATAAAACATTGAAAAAGGATTATATATTACAATTTTTCCTGTTTTGGCATGAGTCACCCAATATGCACGGTTTTGATTTGCTGACTCGCACCACGTGATTCAGTAACAGCATGCGATTGGTCTGTAATCGCGCATTGTTACTGAATCACGTTGTGCGAAACCCCCCCCCCCCCTACGCTTTTGATTGGTTTACTCGCACAACGTCAGTCAGTAGCAGCGCTCATTGGCCCGTTTGAATTTGCCCGGGTTGACAAAAGATTAAAATAACACTTGAGTTTCGAAACACAGCGAAATGTTAACGAATAGGTCTGACAACAATACACCGAAACTGTACGGTTCAGTTTCTATTTGTAAACGGAGCTAAATTAATAAGTACACGCCAATATTCATGAATTTTTATGTTAGTTGACTTATATTAAACTGCGACATACGTACAAAACAACGTAGGTATTTTTAAATAAACATAGATAAGATTAAATCACCCAACTTACTGCAGAGGTGCTCAGAGTAGCATTCAATTCCAGGGTTCAGTCGACGCACGTTGCAAACCAGCAGCATGATGAAATCCGGAAGAGGTTGTGACTCGGTAGGGACATACCACTAGTAAAAAAAAAAGAAGGGGGTGGACCGCTCCAATTTCTTATAGTACCTTGTTTTCGTGACTACACGTTATGCAAAAACAGTAAGTAATAATATTTACTGACAAGTAAGGTAATGTACTGAGAAAAATTACAACCAATTCTCCTCAACATTTAAGCTTATTTAAAATGTGATAACCCCCGCAAAATGCTCTCACCCAGAGCTGGGAAGGGAGGGGAGGGGTGAAGAGAGGAGGAGGGGTAGTGAGGACAAACAGCAAAATGCTCTCACCCAGAGCCTAGAGGGACTTCAATGAAGCTCCTGTTACAGTATTATGGTTTGATGACCCCACCCCCCAAAGAATGTCATTCAAGTACTGTATGCCTCCTTTGTATAGCCCAGCCAGGGGTTCCCAACCTTGAGGAACACCATCCAGCATGTTTTAGTGGTTCCTCTGCTCCGACACACCTGATTTTAATAAACAGGTTATTTACAGGCTTCTGCAGAACATGAAGTCATTAAAATCACTGGATCAGGTGTGTTGGAGCAGAGAAGCAACTTAAACATGCAAGATGGTGTTCCTCAAGGACCAGGGTTGGGAACCACTGCTAGCCCACCCAGCACCAGCAACATGTAACAGATCAGCAGCAACATGAACAGATCAGTAGCAACATGAAACAGATCAGCAGCAACATGAAACAGATTAGCAGCAACATGAAACAGATCAGCAGCAACATGAACAGATCAGTAGCAACATGAAACAGATCAGCAGCAACATGAAACAGATCAGCAGCAACATGAAACAGATCAGCAGCAACATGAAACAGATCAGTAGCAACATGAAACAGATCAGCAGCAACATGAAACAGATCAGCAGCAACATGAAACAGATCAGCAGCAACATGAAACAGATCAGCAGCAACATGAAACAGATCAGCAGCAACATGAAACAGATCAGCAGCAACATGAAACAGATCAGCAGCAACATGAAACAGATCAGCAGCAACATGAAACAGATCAGCAGCAACATGAAACAGATCAGCAGCAACATGAAACAGATCAGCAGCAACATGAAACAGATCAGCAGCAACATGAAACAGATCAGCAGCAACGTGAAACAGATCAGCAGCAATATGATGTGATATTTCACAGTGACCATTCTGGTTAGATATTCATGAGTCTAACAGCCTCAGGGTAGAAGCTGTTCCTCAGTCTAGTGGTTCTACACTTAATGCTCCTCAACATCCTTCCTGAGGGGAGTGGGGCAAAAAGTGTGTGTGCTGGGTGAGTGTGGTCCTTCATGATGCAGGTGGCTCTCTTCCTGCATCTGGAGGTGTAAATGTCTGTGATGGTGGGGAGACTGACTCCAACATCTTCTGTGCAGCCTTCACCACTCTCTGCAGAGCTTTTCTTTCTGCAGCTGTGCAGCCTCTATGCCACACATTGATGCTGGAGCACAGGATGCTCTCCACTGCACACCTGTAGAAGGAGGTGAGGACTGAGCTGCTCAGACCAGCTCGTCTCAGCCGCCTGAGGAAATAGAGTCTCTGGTGAACTTTCTTGATCAGGCTTTGCACCAGCTCTCCAGGTGTTCCACCTCCTGCTTGTAGCTGGACTCATCATAGTTTGTGATGCATCCCACCACAGCTGTATCAGCTGCAAACTTTATCAGAGTCAGAGAGTCAGAGAGAATTTATTGTCATTTGCACCGCATGTAGTACATGTGTTGAAAACGAGATTAGGGTCCCAGTTACATCCAACAACAAATGCAAGAGAAAAACAATAATAACATCTAGGATTAACTAAGAGAGACATCAGCTAGTAATACACTAAGCCCTAATGTAGTAGAAAAACATCATTATAAACAGCAGCACGAACATGAGCAGATGGTCACAGATGAACGCAGCAACAAGAAACAGATCAGTATCAGCATGATGTGACATTTTGCAGTGTTTATTCTTATTATTTATTTATTCATGAGTCTGACAGCCTCAGGGTAGAAGCTGTTCCTCAGTCTAGTGGTTCTACATTTGATGCTCCTCAACCTCCGTCCCGAGGGGAGTGGTGCAAAGAGTGAGTGTGCTGGGTGAGTGAGGTCTTTCATGATGCAGGTGGCTCTTTTTCTGCATCTGGAGGTGTAAATGTCTGTGATGGTGGGGAGACTGACTCCCACAGACTTCTGTGCAGCCTTCACCACTCTTTGTAGAGCTTTCCTCTCTGCAACTGTGCAGCCTCCATGCCACACGTTGATGCTGGAGCACAGGACGCTCTCCACTGCACACCTGTAGAACGAGGTGAGGACTGAGCTTCTCAGACCGGCTCGTCTCAGCCGTCTGAGGAAGTAGAGTCTCTGATGACCTTTCTTGATCAGGCTGGTGGTGTTGTTGCTCCAGCTGAGGTTATCATTCATGTGTACACCCAGGTATTTGTAGCTGGAGACCACCTCCACCGCAGATCCACCTATATACAGTGGGGTGTGGGTGTGTTTGTTCCTTCTGAAGTCCACAATCATCTCCTTCGTCTTCTTCACATTCATGTGAAGGTTGTTCTCTTTGCACCAGCTCTCCAGATGTTCCACCTCCTGTCTGTAGCTGGATTCATCATTATCTGTGATGCATCCCACCACAGCTGTATCATCTGCAAACTTAACAATATGACAGCCTGGATGTGTGGCTGTACAATCATATGTGAGCAGAGTGAACAGAAGAGGGCTCAGCACACATCCCTGAGGAGAGCCAGTGCTGAGGGTGATGGTGGAGGAGGAGAAGTTGTGGATCTTCACGGACTGTGGTCTGTTTGTTAAGAAGTCTAAGACCCAGTTACAAATAGAGGGGCTTAGTCCAAGTGTGGATAGTTTGTCTATCAACCTGGATGGGTATCTGCACAATCATATGTGAGCAGAGTGAACAGGAGAGGGCTCAACACACATCCTTGAGGAGAGCCAGTGCTGAGGGTTATGGTGGAAGAGGAGAAGTTGTGGATCATCACTGACTGAAGTCTGTTAGTTAAGAAGTCAAGGAACCAGTTGCAAATGGAGGGGCTTAGTCCTAGTGTTAGTAATTTGTCCATTAGGGTTTGGGGGATCATGATTTTGAAGGCAGATGTGAAGTCCACAAAGAGCATATGGGTGTATGAGTCCTTCTGTTCCAGGTGGGTGAGAGCAGTGTGGACCACAGAGGAGATGGTATCCTCTGTTGATTGGTTCTCACAGTATGCATACTCGAGGGTCCTTGTTGATGATGGTTGTTTTGATGTGGGTCATGAACAGTTTTTCGAAGCATTTAGCGACTATCGGGTGAGGGCCACTGGCCAACAGTCATTCAGAGCAGTCACTAGCTGTGTTTCCATCCATTTTAATTGCGAAATTTGAGCTACCTCGCAAATATGTAAATACAAATTAATGCAGATCAGAAGTGTTTCTCCATCTACTGGCTTGAAGCACTTCTTCCAAGCCGCGCACAGCGTCATTACGTCAGACGTCAGCGTCATTACGTCAGACGTCAGCGTCATTACGTCAGACGTCAGCACTGCGCATGTCTACAGTAAACAGGAAGTAGCAGTTGAAAACAGAACCCGGCCACACATCTCGTCAAAATGGAGAGAATATTTCAGGTATGTGTTGCTATCAGGCGAGTTGTATTTATTCTGTCATGCAAACTAGTTTTAGCGATGTTACATGTTGTCCGGAGCGGAAAAAGCTGAACGTCACGTGACGTGAATGTTCGCTACGTCAGAAATGAGTCGGAAAATGTGTTTCCATCTGTCGTTGTGCGCATCTGCTCATTTCCGAACATCCCAAAAACCACCTCAAGCGAGCGTATAAACTTTTTAGCGTATTTCAGGAAGTAACCTCGCATTTTGCCGTTTCCATTAAGCTTTTCTGCTGCGCTACTTCAAAATGCGCACCTAGAAACCTTGATGGAAACACGGCTACTGTAGAGCTTTTTTGGACTGGGATGATGGTGGTGTGGTCTTCAGGCAGACGGGATCTGTCTACAGGGCATGAGGTGTTAAAGATATTGGCCAGCACCTTGCAGAGCTGATCGGAACTTTCAACACTTTCCCAACACTTTTTTTTTGGATTATGGTATTTTGACCAAGGGTTAGGATTTCCAACTAAACGCAGAGATAGGACCACCAAACTCACAGATCTTGTTCTCCATAACTCCCTGACCGCAATTTATGAGATTCCTGTCCGTCCTACGTTCTCCCTATGAATTATGGGTATTTGTATTTGGACAAATTAGGGTTAGGATTTCCACCTAAACGCAGTGATAGGACCACCAAACTCACAGATCTTGTTCTCCATAACTCCCTGACCGCAATTTATGAGATTCCTGTCCGTCCTACGTTCTCCCTATGAATTATGGGTATTTGTATTTTAACAAATTGGGGTTAGGATTTCCAACTAAACGCAGTGATAGGACCACCAAACTCACAGATCTTGTTCTCCATAACCCCTTGCACACACACACACACACGCACATACACACACACACACACACACACACACAATATGCAAGTGTACAGTTAAATATACATATCCAGACAATATCCTACTCTAGGATTTTTCATGTATGGGTATCTGGAAAATATCCAATACTAGGATTTATTATGGATGGGTATCCAGAAGATATCCAATACTAGGATCTATCACAGATGGGTATGCGTGGGATATCCTGTACTAAGATCTGTTAAAGATGAGATCTCCCCGTATAGCACCAGAAACATATTGGATATGTGGCAGATACGTAAACTTGCATACTGTTGTATCTCCCCAGATATTAGGCCTTTTTGTATGGGTTTAACGGGCCCCGAATGGGTTTTCAGTGGGAACCAGATGGTAATGCCTTAGTCCTAAAGGAACAATTGGGACTTTCTCAACTAAGCAGAAGTGAACAAAATAAGATGAAAAATGTCTTTTGGTCAAGGTTCTTTAAAGGCTAATGTGAATTATTGTCAGTATTACTTTTTACCTCTGCTGAGTAAACATTTATTATGTGAATAGAATAGAACTTATTTAACAAAAAACTCAAACATAAAACATGCCCAAAACAAACTACTGTACAATAAATGCTCTTTTAAACAAAGAAATTTTAATGTTTTGCATAGTGTTGTTCAACATCTACAAAATTATTCAAGACAGCATTTCTGAAAATAATTTAAATTAGTTTTTACTTAAAAAAAAGACAAACACACACACCGGTTTGTTAGTTTTATATAGTCCCTCGTTTATCACAGGTGTTTGGGACCATGAGGTGCGCTGGACCATGCATATTGCTGGTGGGAACACGCCCACTAGCGATAAGTGAAAAACAGCAAAGTAGGATAGTTCAAGTTCAGTCAACTTTTGTCATGACACGTACCAGGTTGCAATCACACTCATCACCTGTTACTCCCAAACTCCCTTCTTAAATAAACAATTTAAATTTTAATACTACTATATATACAATATTTTACATAAACAACACATGCTGTATGGATTGTTTATTTAAAATATTGTATACAGTATGTAAATTTAAATTGTTTAGGAGGGAGTTTGGGAGTAACAGTATATATATATATATATATATATATATATATATACGGAAAATATCCTATACTAGGATTTTTCATGTATGGGTATCCAGACAATATCCAATACTAGGATCTGTCAGATGTGTATCTGGAAAATATCCAATACTTGGATTTAATATGTATGGATATCCAGAAAATATCCAATATTAGGATCTATCACAGATGTGTATACGGAAATTATCCAAATGCTAGGATTTTTTATGTATAGGTATCCAAAAAATATCCTATATGAGGATCTGTCAGATGTGTATCCGGAAAATGTCAAATACTACGATTTACTATGTATGGGTATCCAGAAAATATCGAACATTAGGATCTATCACAGATGTGTATCCGGAAAGTATCCAAATGCTAGGATTTTTTATGTATGGGTATCCAGACAATATCCAATACTAGGATCTGTCAGATGTGTATCCGGAAATATCCAAATGCTAGGATTTATTATGTATGGGTATCCAGAAAATATCTAATATGAGGATCTGTCAGATGTGTATCTGGAAAATGTCAAATACTAGGATTTACTATGTATAGGTATCCAGAAAATATCCAATATTAGGATCTATCACAGATGTGTATCCGGAAAGTATCCAAATGCTAGGATTTTTTAAGTATGGGTATCTAGACAATATCCAATACTAGGATCTGTCAGATGTATATCCGGAAAATATCCATATGCTAGGATTTATTATGTATGGGTATCCAGAAAATATCCTATATGAGGATCTGTCAGATGGGTATCCAGAAAATATCCAACATTAGGATCTATCACAGATGTGTATCCGGAAAATATCCAATGCTAGGATTTATTATGTATGGGTATCCAGAAAATATCCTATATGAGGATCTGTCAGATGGGTATCCAGAAAATATCCAACATTAGGATCTATCACAGATGTGTATCCGGAAAATATCCAATGCTAGGATTTATTATGTATGGGTATCCAGAAAATATCCTATATGAGGATCTGTCAGATGGGTATCCAAAAAATATCCAACATTAGGATCTATCACAGATGTGTATCCGGAAAATATCCAATGCTAGGATTTATTATGTATGGATATCCAGAAAATATGCAATATGAGGATCTGCCAGATGTGTATCCGGAAAATATACAATAATAGGATTTATTATGTATGGGTATCCAGAAAATATCAAATACTAGGATCTATCACAGATGTGTATCCCGAAAATATCCAATACTAGGATTTATTATGTATGAGTATCCACAAAATATCCAATACTAGGATCTATCACAGATTTGTATCTGGAAAATATCCAATGCTAGGATTTATTATGTTTGGGTATCCAAAAATATACAATACTAGGATCTATCACAGATACGTATATGGAAAATATCCAATAGTAGGATCTTTCACATATAGGTATCCAAAAAATATCCAATAGTAGGATCTTTCTCATATAGGTATCCAGAAAATATCCAATACTAGGATATCTCAAGTATGGGTATACATAAAATATTCTATACTAGGATCTATAGCAGATGTGTATCCAGAAAATATCCTATACTTGGATTGATCATGTATGAGTATCCAGAAAATATCCAGTGCTAGGATCTATCACGGATGGGTATACATGGGATATCCTGTACTAGGATCTGTTAAAGATGAGATCTTCCCGTATATCACCGGAAACATACTGGATATGTGGCAGATACATAGACTTGCATACTGTTGTATCTCCCCGGATATTAGGCCTTTTAGTGCAGTGCTGGTTTTCTTCCAGCCACACTCACTTTCTCCCACAGCTGCAGCAGATACCAATCATCCACCACCACACACCTGAACCTGACCTGGGGGACTACTCTGCAAGAGCATAAAAGCCTCTGCCAGGCACTCCTTCAGCACTGGGATGATAATGGACAGTCACTAACTGACATTTTGCCTCTTATCCACAGGGCTGGTTCCTGTAAGGTCCCATTGTGGCTTGTTTGGGCCAGTTCCTATGGGACCGGTTTATTTCTGTACCCACAGCGCCCATTAGGACCCCTTTAGTGGGCGGGTAGTTCTCCTGTAGTGGGCGGGTAGTTCTCCTGTAGTGGACGGATCATTAATATCAACGCTCCTAACCAGCTGGTGGTGCTAGTGCTACATTAAGCTCTTTACTAACCACCACTAACACGCATTAGAAGAAGAGTTGGAAAAGAACACACAACCAAAATGGATGATCTTGTTTCTTTTTTGAACATTCTGCTTTGCCTGTGGCTTTTTCAGGTACATTATATATATATACAGTATATATATATATATATATATATATATATATATATATATATATATATATAATAATATAATAATAATAATTGTCTAATCTTGTCATCTGCGTATGTTTCCCATACACAGACGAAATTCGTCTCTGCATTTAACCCAACCACCTACCAGGCGGTGCAGTGAGCAGCCATAGAAGGCGCTCGGGGAGCTGGAGAAATAGGTGTGCACTCATAGACACCCCAAGATGTGTAGTGGCCGGGACGCGAACCCGCGTCCTTCGGGTCCCAAGTCAAACGCCCTAACCACTCACAATTACTGTATTTTTCAGACTACTCTAAGAAGATTCAATCAGTAAAATGAAGACATCAGTTGAGTTTGTAATACATGTTAAAACAGAATAAAAGCCTTTTTGCGGCATAAAACCGATCTTTGAAGTTTTCTTGAACTAATATTAAAATCTCGTCTCGTTCTCGCGAGCTCTGTAATTTGTCTCGTCTCGTCTCGTCTCGTGAGTTTTGTGTATCGTTACACCCCTAGAAATAACAAAACGTAAATTGAAAAAAAAAATTATAATAAACATATTTTTAAGAACATATTTTTAAGATAGACATTCTAAAATATACATAAATACAAAAAAAAAGAATAACAACTCAATAAAATGAAATTTTAAATGCAGCTAAGTAGTGAGTTGTGCTATTTTTAGAACAGGTCCGAGGGCACCTCAAATGGTCCTTGGGGGTGCCCGGGTGCCCGCGGGCACCGTGTTGGTGACCCCTGGACTATACATTGCTCTGGAGTATAGGTCCCATCAGTCAAAGAATGCCTCACAAGAGGAAAAAACAATATATAAGTTGCTTCGGAGTATAAGTCACATTTATTTAGATATATAATTGTCAAAAGCCTAGAGGGCACTCTCGCACTGCAAATGCTAATGTTTACTCTTTAGTTCATGTCAGTGTAAATGAACATTTAATGCTTCAAGTCAATAATTGTGACATCCATCCATCCATTATCTTTTACCCGCTTCTTCCATTTTGGGTCACGGGGGTTGTCGGTGCCCATGTTCAACAATCACTGTGAGAGGGGAGGGGCGGGGTACACCCTGGACAGGTCGTAAGTCTATCACAGGAAAACTGTGATGGAAAAAAAAAAAACGTAAGTCGCTTTGGACTATATGTCGCAGGACTGGACAAACTATGATAAAAGTGTGACTTATAGTCCGGAAAATACGGTAATAGAAATCAAAACCTCAAAATTTCTGGTCCGTCTTGAGCTAATGCACTCCAGGGACAGCCTGTCTTTAGTGTGAAAGATTTAATGAAATAAAATATTCAAAGTTTGGTGTCTGTAATATCTTTAAGGTGTTCAGAAATGAAGTCACTGAAAGCACAAGCGGTGTGCCGCTAGTAAAGGGTAAAATGATTTGCTCAAACTTTTGTTGTCCTTCGTCCTACTCTGCTCCTGCTTCATGGAATATCTTACAAAAAGATCTGAAGCTCTCGACCTTGACTTCTCTAAATGGTTTTCAGAATCTGTTGGAATCCTGGCAAAAACCAATGCAGATTTGTTCCTGTCTTTGATTTTATACGTCTACCTTATAATGTTTTGCTAGTTTTTTGATACTTTGTTAAAAAAAAAAAAAAAAATTTTTTTTTTTTTTTTCTCTCTTTTGTTTTCTATTGTTTATTGTTTGTTTGTTTATTGTTTATTGTTTAAGGAAATTCTACCACTGCTGTTCATTGTTCTTTAGTTTTAGCAGGTCGCTTTCGTAAATGAGCCCATGAGGTTCAAAAGATTTACCTGACTAAATAAAGGTTGAATGAAATATACTTTTATACTTTTATATTACAATGCAAAAACTCAGGACAGTATTACACTTTTATTATTTGATTTTATGCTTATGTTTATTAAATGTTTTAGTGTTTAAATGGTTACTGTTGCACCAAAAATCAGAAACTGGAATTCACCGTGGTACGTTTCTGCAACACATCAAACTGAACTGAAATCGGTAATTTGAGCAGATTCTGCTGTTATCAAACAGATACAGTTGAGACATAAACTAAATTTTGGAGAAATTACTGACATGGGCTTGCATCTAAACAAAGCTTCAATTTAGGTTTTAGACAAGGAACTACTCTACTGTGGCTGCGTGGAGAGTTCAAGGGCAAATTAACTAATTTTTAGCACAATTCTTTAGACAAAAAAGACAAGAGTAAAAAGTTATTATACACAAGAATAAGGCATTGTTCCATATTTTATGTTACATTACTGAAAAACGTTTGATTTGAGTACTGACTGCAAATTTTCAGGCTGTTTTTTAAGAGTTAAACTGTTATGCACCTTGCAATAAATAGAAAATTTATATGTAGCATAATCTAGTTATAAACTAAACTATTTTGTGATAAAGACTGTTTACCATCCACTTTAAATGCTGCATCCCATTCAGCCAGCTCTTTCATATTTCTCACAGACACCTGAACTTTTCTTTATCACCCA
>JBBPBX010074476.1:0-17569 GCA_038048925.1 Garcialebias charrua
GTTTGTAGCAGGTCGCTTTTGTAAAAGAGTCCACGAGGCTCAATGAGATTTACCTGACTAAATAAAGGTTGAATGAAAAACACCATGAAGTCACAGTACCCCTGCTCCGTCACAAACTGAGCTTGTATGACATCTGCTGAGTTCATAGGACCTGTTTGTGTTGTCAATGCAGGACTGTTTTTTTTTTTTTACTGAGGCACCGAGGACATCTTTGGCACAATGTGGACAAGGTGCAGGAGAGCAGAGCATCAGGAGAAGCTCTGAGGTCTGTTCGGCTGCAGTTGATGTGTAGTCTGGAGTCACAAGATCAGATCCTGATGCAGCAGTTCAGCGATGGCTTCATATGTCTGTCTGGCTGTTTTCACTGCCCCATCTGGCAAACAACACAAAATTATTGTTATAATCTCCTCTAAACATCATTGTCCTTTGCTTTTATCTGTAATTTTCAAAGTTTGGAGTGTTTGTGTCATGACATACTTGCTTTACAGTGCAGTGACTTGTCCCATCCTTCTCCAAGGACACCCACGGCTAGAGGATCTTTACACAGGAACTGACTGATTAACCTGAAATAAATCACATTACACATTAATACAGGCCTATAGGCCTAAGTGACAAATTTATGGATTTTTCCCCATATTTATAAACCATTTTTGGACTGAGATATGACCGTTTCCATTTATTCTGACTGAACCAAATCAAACCAAAAACAAAAACAGAAGTAACATGTATGGCATGAAGTTGGCGGTTGTATCACGTAATATGAAAACGTGGCTATAATGATAAATTCAAAAAAGTTCAAGACAAAAACAACTGGACTTTATTTATTATACTATGCTTTAGACTATTTTTTTCCTTCCTTGCACTTTTTAGAATTTACCATGTCCTGGATGACTGAGAATCTTCACTCGCTATTATCGACTCAAACGGCCTGCCATATTCCACATTCTGCTCTGCTTCGAACCTTGAAAACAGCTGCCAACTCGGCGAATTAGACCATTAAAGTGCATTTATTAAGCAAATGATAGACTCAGACACACCTCCTCTGCTACAATTTCGAGCTAACAAATATTGTTTATGTGATTTTCTTGTTATATTTCAGAGAAACGAGCCGTTCCGCCATCTTTTTTTCTTTCTTCCTAAAAGCCTCTCGGCTGTTGCCTGAAGTCAGTCTCTGAAACGGTCTTTCCGCAGTCCAAAAAAGCTAAGAAACAGTTGCATGACTCACTGGAAATATGCTTAAAGTTAGAAAACACTCACCTGCGCAGACACCTCTTGAAAAATCTTTTCATTGCACGTCACTCCATCCAGCTCCCTCTGAATATTTTCATCGGCCAGCAAATAAAGAAAAGCCTGAACCTCCGCGTTTGACCACGGTTGTGACATAATTATTAGCCTGTGTTAATTCTCAAAAATGTGCTCCTCCAACTTGTTGTTCTAGAGTTTGGCGGGATGGCAGTTTGCATGCATTTCCTGGAAGACTGAATCTTCTTCTTCTTCTTGGCGGATTGCAAACAACGTTCAGGTGCATACCGCCACCTACTGGAGAAGACTGAATCTCCGCCCTCCGACCTAGGACTACGCCCCCTGACCAATCAGTGACCACACTGTGCTGATGTCATAACTGGACCCTAAAGAACCGGACCTTTGTACCTCAGTGAGGCAGGCACCAAAATAGGACCGGTTTCACGTGAACAGGACCCTGTGGGTACACCCCATAACTAGTTGTTAACTAGTTACGAACGAGCCCGAACGAGCGCGAACAGGACCTGTTGATAAGAGGCATAAGGGAAGTACATAGGCACAGATAGGTACTAGAGGGGCACAGACAATGCATGTCCATGTACCCTATTACAAAGTATTGACCGTGCTCCTACGGTACCATTCCGTGCCGCCATAAAGCAGGAACAAGTACCATAGGGGCACGGTCAATACTTTCATGTATGCGCTCCTTTAGTACCACCTCGTGCCCTTGCACCCAAAAGTCAAAATCAACTACTTTCCTCTTGTAACTAGGCCAAAGTTCAAGTCAATTAAGGCCTGTTTTTGATCATATCTCGGCTCATGGGACGAGTACAGACTTGAGACCAACGTTGTCAGAAAGATAGGATAAGGCCCGACACTTGAGTGTATGTTTCATGCATGTACACGCATTTTTAGTTTGCAAAAAATGATAAATATGCTTAGAAATAGCAGTTTTTGGGAAGAGGGTGGTGCCATGCCCCCTTAGTCCTGGTTTATGCCCCTCTCAGGGGCCTAAATACCACTTTTAAGCTATTAGCTCTAGCCACGAAGTAGCTACAAAGCTGAAACTTTCAAGACACATTCATATAAATGGTCTGACAGGACCCAAAAAGTTTAGGCCATCCAGCTTCAGCCTAACCCCCTAAAATGGCCAACAAGCATGGGGTAACCTGCTAAAATGCATTGCCCGTGCTCCCTTAGTACCGGTCTTTGTCCCTCTCAGGGGCCACAAATTGCTATGCCCCAGGGACCCCCGAAACACAAATATTACCATCAAAATAGATGAGCACACATAGTTTTACACCCCGAACCCAACCGTCTTGGTCCCGTTGCTCAACGAGGCCCCTGAAAAAAATTGGCCCCGTAGGGGCCCCAGGCCCCTGGCTCTGACATATGTTAAAGTGGGCCCTAAGACGTGAAGATACATGTATGTTTGGTGGAAATCAGACCGACGGTTCAGAAAATGTCAACCCTAGATTTTTAGGGTTTTTCCAGCCTTTGGGGGGCCGCTACGGGGGATCCAGGGGCCCGAGGCGCACGGGACCAAGTCCCCCGCGCTTGGCTTGAGCCCGAGAACAACATACTCAAAAATCAGCTTTCTAGCATCTTTCTAAAAAAAATGAATTGGGTACATCAGAACCTTTCAAAACACTCTGTCGGAATCCGAACCTTACCCCATTCGTGACCTCAGGCTGGAAACATGAAAAAACAGTTATGAAAAAAATGACAAGATGGATGTGTTCCACCCTCCCCCCAATGTTGACACCTCAAATCTGGGGTCCCTAACCGCTTTCGGCCCCGAGTTAGGAACTTAAACACTTTTGGCCCCAAAAAACTGCCTTTTCTGAACATATTTTGTAAGTTTGGACCCCTTCCCGTACACATACGTGCACAAAACTTTCACACTCATTTAGGGCTTATTCCATGTACACTGTACATGTGATTCACATCTGGAGTCTCTAGGCCTTCGGGGTCCTGAGTTAAGAATTTTTTTCTGCAACCCTATTTTTAACAAAAATACACCTGAACGGCCTTTGCGGGGCCGTTTGAGGGTCTTAAGATGCACGTAGGTAGATGCGACCTAGCCTGGTCTATATCTCCAGCGAATTTGGTCCAGTTCCTTGCTTCCTACAGGGAGATACGGGCTGCTGAATGTGTAAAAAAGGGGTGGGAATTGTCCACAGGCCTCCGCTTGTTCAAAAGTTAATTAATGTACCTTAACTTTGACCTAGCACCACCAAATTGACAGGATCTTTCAAGCACAACTGTTTGTACCCATTTCTATAGTTTTGTGGCTCTGGTCAATTCCTGTGGCCCGTGGCGGCACGATGAACACAGACATAAACGTAATATAAGTCAATGGGCCTACAGCTCCAAGTTTGCGGGTTAATTGTGCGGCCGAGGAAGGGGTCATCAAGACGAGCTTGGGCTAATTCTCTTCGTCTTAAAAAGACCTTTCCAACGGCATCAAGCTTACCCAGATCGAAGGTTCCTATGCGAATCACAGGGTCCAAACGCACTCCGAAGTATAAGGCCCGAGGTTCACTCATTGAAAGTACATCTGGTGACCCGCTGGTACCGTTTTGTGACCCTTTTTCCTGCAGACCTCAGGGTGCAATTTCTGTGGTTCTGGGGGTCCAGGAGTGAAAAGGTCAAGAAAGAGGGAGCTACTTTGCATGCTCTAAAGTTGTCCTTGGAGGCCAAACACAGTTTGCTAGAAATTAGACTTTCCACATCCAGTTCCGGAACCATACGGACTCCTGTGACCCCTTGGTGCCGTTCCATGTACCAGAAGGCCAGAAGGCCGCAAACGAAGCCTCAGGGGGTCTTGCGGACCATAGGAGTGGCCTAGGAAGGCACGGGTGGGCTCGTTGCGATCGGAACGATGGGCCGAACGCGATGACGTCCGAGTCGCCCTCGTGAACCATTCCCCTGCCCGGTGAGTGCCTGGAGAGTACCCCGTGACCGAAGCCTGAGAGAGGCCTCAGGGGGTCTTGCGGACCATAGGAGTGGCCTAGGAAGGCACGGGTGGGCTCGTTGCGATCGGAACGATGGGCCGAACGCGATGACGTCCGAGTCGCCCTCGTGAACCGTTCCCCTGCCCGGTGAGTGCCTGGAGAGTACCCCGTGACCGAAGCCTGAGAGAGGCCTCAGGGGGTCTTGCGGACCATAGGAGTGGCCTAGGAAGGCACGGGTAGGCTCGTTGCGATCGGAACGAAGGGCCGAACGCGATGACGTCCGAGTCGCCCTCGTGAACCGTTCCCCTGCCCGATGAGTGCTTGGAGAGTACCTCCGTGACCTTCAGCAGGCCAAAAATTTTACATTGACCGAGGCCTTTGAGCTTGACATATGTCGTCTGGGGGTTCACCCTGAGCGCAACGATACCTCCGTTGGGTCTGTACGACCTTCCTACGCGAAATGGCGGCAAGGTCACGGTAGAGGTCACGAGGGGGTCTTTGTGCCCGTTTGGCGCCCTTTTGACCTAGAGATCCCAAATTTGGGTGAGATGGTCACCACGCAGAGCCGAACAAGTGTGTAAAATTTGGTGAGGGTCCGAGAGGTCAAATTTTTTTACATCGACCAAGGCCTTTGAGCTTGACATATGTCGTCCGGGGGGTCACCCCGAGCGCAACGATACATCCGCTGCATCGGAAGGACCTTCCTACGCGAAATGGCAGCAAAGGTCACGGCAAAGGTCACAAGAGGGTCTCTGTGCCCGTTCGGCGCCCTTTTGACCTAGAGATCTCAAATTTGGGTGAGATGGTCACCACGCAGAGCCGAACAAGTCTGTAAAATTTGGTGAGGATCCGAGAGGTCAAAAAATTTCCCATCGATCCAGACCTTTGAGCTTGACATATGTCGTCCGGAGGGTCACCCTGAGCGTAACGATACTTCACCTGGGTCTGTGCGACCTTCCTCTGGGAAGTGGTGACCAAAAAACTGTAAGGGCCACAAGAATGTCACAGGGGCCTATGGACCCTTGAGACGAACCACCCACGCGCACGGGACCCGAAAAAGACACTTTTGCAAAAATTTCATGTAATACCATTTTTGACCACTAGGGAGGCGCCCTAGAGCCCCGGGGTGGGTTTTGGGAAGTTACGGGGGTCCCGATGGTCAAAATGGAGGGGTCACTTAAAAACCCCATAGGGATGTATTGGCCGTGCCCCCCTGGTGTCAGTCCATGCCCGTGGGCGGGGCTACAGGGGTCAAAGGGTGAAAGGGGACAGGTCTTTGAAAATCCCCATAGGGATGTATTGGTCCATAGGGAAGTATTGGCCATGCCCCCTTAGTACCAGTCCATGCCCGTGGGCGGGGCTACAGGGGTCAAAGGGTGAAAGAGGAGAGGTCTTTGAAAATCCCCATAGGGATGTATTGGTCCATAGGGAAGTATTGGCCGTGCCCCCTTAGTACCAGTCTGTGCCAGTGGGCGGGGCTACAGACATCAAAGGGTGAAAGGAGGGGGGGGACCCATGCCAAGGGGGGGATTCACGAAGGAGCGCTAGCACCACCAACCATGCAGTACCACTGCCCGCGTACCAAGGTGGCACGTACAATACGAGTATATCGACGATGCCCCTCTGGTGACTATATATGCCAAAGTTTTCCGAGCACGGGGGCATCGCACCGCGTTTTTGGCAACGGCTCATACCTGTATATGGGCCGTGTACGTCAAAATGAATGGACCGTGTACGGGCATCCCTTAGGGCCTCTAAAACCAACAAACCCACCGGATGCGCCGGTGGGTGGATCTGATAATAACCCACACACTCCTCTTTCAATGGCTGAACTACGGAATATGGCTAAAAGCATTCAAACCTTCGCTCCAGGCCCGTTGGGCTCACATGAAACCAAGATCTATCTCGATGACCTTGATTTTCAGCTTCAACGCTTCCCAGAAGCTACAGTTGATGATAAAATCTGTCTGGTAAGGTTAACCTCGGACAGGACAGTGCATGCTTTCATGAAGCGTCAACGGGACGCCGTGATGAAAGACTACAGTCTTTTATGTGCTGCGCTGATAAAGGAGTATACTCCTTGCACGGGGCCCGATGGCATCATAGCGGCGGACGTCAAGCAAGGTAGGAATGAGCACCCAAGGTCATATTATGACCGAATATTCCGTGCCTATTTCGGTGACAGATGCGAACCAGAGATGGAGGAAGAGGTAGGGTTTAAATATGTCTTCAGCAAAATTCTCTGCCCTGACATAAGAGAGAAAGTACACGTCAGCGCAAACTACAAACGGAGGTCCATCGAAGAAATAAGAGAGTGCGCGATAGATGTTTTTACAGGTCGCACACCAAACAAAACACCCTTTGAGGTGTGTCCTGGTGAAATGGTCAAATCCAACTCACTAGAGCTGGAAGGGGCACGGTAACTGACTCCCTATCCAACAAAGGGTGAGAAAAAACAGAATTTTCGACCTAACAGACCACGTAGTGAAGGTGCCCGCTGGAACTATGACCCGCAGTGGCTCAGACAAGACCCAGAGTTCGGAAAACGATTTCAAAAGGGGGGCGCACGTCCTAAAGATAAGAAAGATGGTCACAAAAGTAAACCATATCAAAAAGGGGGGTCCCAACAGGAACCCCCAGGTCAAGGACAAGCCCCTCCTGCCCCTCGAATGGAACAGTCCGAGACAGGCAAAAAATTGCGAAAGTTCCAGAAGAAAGGCCACAATTCTCTGTCCCCAGAGGACATGGAGAACATACGTCGGTTGTTAAAAGAGTTGGATAATACAAGCAATGATAACAAACCTGGAGTGATGTGTAGCACTATCGTTGATAGTAAGTCAGAACACGCAAATCACGACAGTCGACAAGACACTGATGGTCAGGATGCTGACAATCAGGATAATGACAGTCAATACATTGACAGTCCAGAGTGTGTCAGTCAACAAGACGTTGACAGTGACCATGACATTATTGTCACAGACTCTAACAGCCCCTCATCAAACAAAGGGGGGAAAACTCAATCATCGACGACAGTGACCCGCCACAAACTGAAAACTCAGACACGTTGGTGACTGCACTGACGGTTCAGATGAAGAAAGATTACACAGTCAGAGGTCAACGTAAACAGAATGATTGGCCGAAACCTTTAAGGTTTCTGTGTGACTTTGAAAAAAGGGGGGAGGCTATGAAAGCTTACCTGCCAATCACACTGGAAGGGGTCCTCACGCATGAAGCACTCCTGGATGGCGGAGCCGACATTACCATTATGTCAGCCAAACTGTTCGAGGAACTACGGACCGCCGCTAACGGTGTTCACAGGCAAATACCCCTTGTAAAAAGTGCTATAGAACTGCAGGGTCTCGCAGAGACGAGAACAACCCTAACAGCTATAGCTATGGTTCACATGCAGATTGGCAAAATGACATTATACCACCGGTACATGTACCTACACTCGATTCATTCCCATTTCTAGTTGGCCAAGACTTTATAAACCGCTTCGATGCAATTATAGACTATGGCCGACAGAAAATGTGGAGCACAATAAGAAAGCCTCTGCCAATAAAAGTGCCTCCTAGTTGTGATACAGACTGCCTAACCGCAGGTACCGCAAAGGACACACGGGACACCTCATCCGAGGACAAGAGCCCGGTAAGTGAACCTACAAAAACAGGTGAGGCAGAAGAGGCCCAACAAGAAAGCCTCCTCTGCGAGCTGAAACAATCAGCATTCACTGAACACTACCTACAACAGGTAGTAAAAGGTGTCACTGTCTCCTTGGACAGATAATTCAGCAATCAGCCAAGCTCTTTATGAAACCTTGGTTAAAAAACATTTGGGTCTAGAACTAACGAAGAAAGCTTTACGCTTTCATCTCGATCCCAACAGTGAGCGGGTAATGACCGCAAATGGAGTCATTTGCCTGAACATGAACTGGAACAAACGAGAACTGGTCCACCCGTTCCTCGTGGTCCAAAACTTACCACATGCATCCTATATAGGCTCTGACATTTTGGTAAGATTGGGTGTCCGAGTGGACACCGTCAACAATGTACTGTGGTCGCTGGAAACAGACAAAATGGATTCTCCTGTGCTAAGCACAGAAAATCTCAAAGCTGGACAGACCATACCAGAAGTCTTCGAGGTTGCTTGCAACCAATCCATCACAGTACTACCTCAGGCAATGAACCAGATGGTGGAAGTTCACATCATAGCTAATCAAGCTATTAGCCAAAAGCAGGCATACTTTCAACTATCTCCTAAGTTTTCCAACTTAGGACTGTCCATTGAGGCCACGAGACAAGTGAGCCTCGACTGCAGAACCACATCTGTTGCTGTGTGTAACACAGGCACGGAAGCGGTACTGATCAAGAAATACACAAAAATAGGATGGTTGATCTCCACTGATTTCCATGATTTTGAACTGAGCATTACATTTCTGGGAGGACTCCCAGAATACCTGATCCCACATGAATACACGGGGCAAGTCTTGTTCACAAAGCCAAAACAGGCCATAGCTCTCGTCTCGGTCAATGAGGTCGACCAAGACACAGTCTATGGGGTCGGTCTAAACCGAGACATCAGCCTAAGCTCTCATACCTATAGTGTCCTGCCTATAAACAGGGTAAATGACACAGAAAGGGATTCATTGGAGCTCCCCAAAGAACAAGAACCCCTCTCAATTTCTTCTCAGATCGAACAGGTGGTCGCCCAAGCCGACGCCCTGAAAACTGATGGAGAAAGGGACAGACTACGTCAAGTTCTCTTAAAGTTTGAGAAATCATTTTCAACCGACTCAATGGATTGTGGGTTGACCACGCTCCACTCAGTGAGCATCCCAACCCCGCCCGAAGCTCCACCCACATTTGTCAGACAGTACAAGATTCCTCTGGCAGTACATCAACCTATCAGGGAAATCCTTGATAACCTTCTAAAGAATGGTATAATCAGATACTGTAAGAGCACTTACTCTACACACAATGACCCCCCGGGGTCAACAGCGACAATACACAGGCCCCCGCCGGAGCCCGTTGCACCAACGTAGCCCCAGGGCCGGTCACCGAGGCTCGGGCACCGGGGACGCCCATCCCTCAGGTCCAGACCCGACAGGACCAGAGGACCCGAGCCCCACCAGGCAGCCACCAGGCCGAGCTGACAAACGCCCAAGCGCCCAGCCCCAGATAGTGAGGGCCCCAAGCACGCCCGTAGGCAGAGGAACACCCACCAGGGGGCCACGTGGCAGGAGCGCGACACTGGGTAGCCTCAGACAGCCTTGTGTGTGGTCCCTGGTGGGGTTCGTCCGGTTCTTCCACTTGGTCGGATCTGGGGAGTGGACGAGTGGCTCGTCCTGTTCGGGTGGTCCTGGGGACTCTGGGCTCGGGGTCCTTCCTGGGGTCTTGGGCTTTGATCGCCCCTTCGTCTGTCTCGGGCTTTGGGGGGACGGGTCTCTGATGCTTCACAGTCGCTACTAAATGTTCTATTGGAGGAACCTCATTCACTTATGCATGCTCACAACCACACACAAATGGATGCAGGGATGTATAGTAGATGTATGTAGATGGGTATATAAATGAATATAAATATATATGTATGTATATTGTATATATATTTGTAGGTATGGGTATGTGTATTTATAGAAATATTTGCAAGGTCATGAATATTATCAGTCTTTATGCTTGTATGTTTCGTTGTTGTGTTCTGTCATGTGCTTTGCAGGATTGTGGACGGAGGTTTGGTGTGTTTGCCTTGTGCTCTTTCTGTGGACAATTGTTGTTTTGTTGTCTCACTTTCTCTTTTCTTTCTTTCTCTCTATTAAAAAAAATACATATTGGAGTGAGAGGATGGCTATAAGGTGTGAAGGGAGGCCATCTATAAATGAAAAAAAAAAAAAAGAGCACTTACTCTGCGCCTTTGTGGCCAGTGTTAAAACCAAATGGAAAGTGGAGACTCACAATTGATTACAGAAAGCTAAACAAACAAGTCCCCTTATCACGGTGGCCAATGACCCAGCTCCAACAGGAACTGCCCAAGGTCACCAATGGTAAGTACTTCTCGACCCTCGACGTCGCCTCTGGTTTTTGGACCATCCCTGTGCGCGCCGAGGACCAATACAAACTAGCTTTCACCTTTGGTGGCCGACAATACACTTTTACCAGGTGTCCCTTTGGCTACGCTAACTCACCTGCGGAGTTCAACATCTTCTTGAACAAAGCATGTCCAGACGCCCATGAGCGTGGGACACTGATTTACGTGGACGATGTCCTTCTGAGGCAGCCAACACTGGACTCACATTTGGCTGAGATCGACCACGTTCTGAATCAGCTGACAACTGCTGGTGCTAAAATATCACTGTCTAAATGCCAGTGGTGCAGAACCAAGGTGGACTACGTTGGCCTACTCGTAGGTCCAGACGGAGTACAACCACAGTTGACTCGCACCCAAGGCCTTGACAATCTCAAAGTCCCCACCAATCTCAAAGAACTACAAAGTTTTCTTGGCGTGTGTAACTACTCGAACCAGTTCATAGAAAACTATGCAGACCTTGCAAAGCCACTGACTGAACTCCTAAAGAAAGACGTTCCATTTGTCTGGACTGACAAACAGCAGCAGGCAATGGACGCTCTCATAAACAGGATCAAGTCAGCCCCATGTTTAGTCTACCCAGACTACAACAAAGAGTTTTACTTGGAAGTGGGCTTCTCAGCTCATTGTATAAGTGCAGGTCTGTACCAGATACACGACAGAGACAAGCGTGTGGTGGCCTACGCCAGCAAGACGATGGCAGGCCCCGAGTTGAGATTCTCAGACTGTGAGAAAGCTCTACTGACCACAGTGTGGGCAGTAAAACATTTCTCCAGCTACATTGGTGGACAGAAAATAATTGTGGAAACACAACACCAGCCAGTGACTTTTCTTAACAGTGAACGCATCAGAGATGGTGTGGTAACAAACTCACGTGTTGCAACGTGGCTCATGGCGCTTCAAAGTTTTAACCTAGACATACGTTATGGTCAAAACAAGAAGTCACATCTGGGGACGGACTTGGCAATCTGCCAAAAGTGTACACAAGATGTACCAGCCACCCAGCCGCCGGTTGAGGTAAAACCCCCAGTAACTGAAGACCCGAATCACCACTTCTTTGATGACAATATCTGCAAAGATATGACAACATTGTACGTGGATGGATCTTCATTCCTCCGCGACAAAATCTGTAGGGCAGGTGTTGGAGGGGTCCTCCTCCAAGACCAAGAACAGATAACTTTCAGCTACAAATTAGGATCTCAGACTTCTCAGTACGCTGAGATTGCAGGAATCCTAATAGCTCTCCAGATGGTAGTAGAACGCTCCATCAAGACGCTAGTCATCTGCACTGACTCTAACTATGCTCGTTTAAGTTTCGCTTGTCACCTCGCTGTGTGGAAACAGAACGGTTTCCTAACAAGCGACAGGAAAGTGGTCAAACACAAAGAGCTTTTCATAGCGTGTGATCACTTGGTGACATCACACGACTTACAGATCTACTGGAAGAAAGTTCCAGGACATTCTAGAGTCCCAGGCGATGACAAGCACTACAATGACATTGCAGATTCCTTAGCCAAAGAAGGAGCCGACGAAGGTCCTCTATGGTCCTTCGACCCCTCCTGGTTAATCAAGACTCTGTCAATACAACCTACAGTCAGGGTAATGGCAGTCACACGTGCACAGGCCGCAGCCAGACCTGCTGACAACGCAGTCTCTGTACGACCCGCACTGACTGACCCAGACATCATCCAACTACAGAAGTCGGATCCTGCTATCAACTCCATGATACTGTACCTGACTGATCCAGACAAAAACACTCCGTCTAAAGACAAACTGGATTCCGATCCAGACCTTAAAGTCCTCTATCAGCTGCGCAAACAGCTAAAACTAATCAAAGGCATCCTAACTTTCGCTCATGGACCAACGTCCTCACCTGTGTTCGTGGTTCCCCATGAACAAAGGGGGGTGATGTTAGTTCATGCCCATGATCTCCCGTCCGCAGGACACAAAGGAGATAAAGCCACGCTGACGGCATTAAAACAAATTGCCTATTGGCCTGGAATGAAAAAGGATGTCAAGGACTACATTGAAGGGTGCGTGGTCTGTGGCCAGTTTCAGCCAACCAGACCACTTCACAGAGCACCACTGCAAAGCAGAGGCATTGCATTCCCATGGTCTGACCTCCAGATCGACTGGGTTGGACCACTCACTAAGAGCTCTAGAGGAAATAAATATTTTCTCACGGTAACCTGTGCATTTACCAAATGGGTAGAATGCCTACCAGCTCCTAACGACACAGCACAAACCACTGCTATGTTGTTAATGAATCATATATTCTCAAGGTTTGGACTTCCCCTTCGGGTGAACTCAGACCAAGGTACACACTTCACAGGTGAAGTGATGAAAGAACTGTGGAAGACGCTAGGCGTCAAGGCCAACTTTCATGTCGGCTACCACCCACAGGCTTCAGGCCAAGTTGAGAGAGCAAACAGAACTGTGGTGAGTATTTTGAAGAAATACGTGGCTGCAAACCACAAGGACTGGGACGTGAAACTCCCTCTGGTCCTCATGGCCATAAGAGCCACTCCACACACATCAACTGGCATCTCTCCCTTCGAGATGATGACTGGTCGACAAATGACTCTCCCTCTACACCTGTTGTACCAACCAGGCGATGCCGCCATGGCGACAGCCTACACCACACAACAATACATGAAAGATTTGAATGTACACCTCAGAACACGCCCAGCGCTCGGATCTTCCGACCACGACTCTCTGATTCTGGCCCCAAGAGAACTCCCTCCACTCAGGCGCTCAAAGCCGGAACAAAGAGAAATAACAATCTGGCCTCAAGATAGTTCCCCCATGTTGAGAGACTGTTTTGAGAGGACAAACTGGTCTGTTTTCAGAGAAGCAGCCACTGATGGTAGTTCAGTGGACATGGAACTGTACGCTTCCTCAGTCCTGGGTTACATCAGTACATGCTCTGAAAATGTATCCATAAAAAAATATGTGAAATCCTACCCGAACCGGAAACCCTGGTTAAATAAAGAAGTTCACGCCTTGCTAGCAGCCAGAGACACTGCATTCAAGTCAGGAGATAAAGTGGAACTGAGAAAGAGCAGGAATGAACTGAAGGATGGCATTAAGAAGGCCAAGGCCACGTATGCACAGAGGATCGAGGGACAGTTCACCTCACAAGACCCACGGAGCATGTGGAAGGGTATTAAATGCATAACAGATTACAAAGGCAAAAACAAACAATGCCCCAGGGACCCATCTCTGCCTGATGCCCTCAATAAGTTTTATGCACGTTTTGATGATCCAAACAGACCTGCTAGCACCAGACTCACCTCATCACCAGATGAAGAGCATCTCAGGGTGTCCGCAGCAGAAGTGAGAGGCAGTCTCAGAAAGATTAATCCTCATAAAGCAACCGGACCAGACAACATCCCAGGGAAAGTTCTGAAGGAATGTGCGGACCAGCTCTGTGAGGTGCTGGCTGACATCTTCACCACCTCACTTGCACTGGAGTCAGTTCCCACCTGCCTGAAGACCGCGACCATCATCCCAGTCCCAAAGAGCTCCACAGTGACTGGTCTGAATGACTATAGACCGGTGGCCCTCACCCCGATAGTCGCTAAATGTTTTGAGAAACTGGTCATGTCCCACATCAAGGCAACCGTCAACATCAATGAGGACCCTCATCAATACGCATACCGTGAGAACCGATCAACAGAGGACGCCATTTCTTCCGTGGTCCACACTGCTCTCACCCACCTGGATCAGAAAGACTCATACGTGCGTCTGCTCTTTGTGGACTTCACATCTGCCTTCAACACCATGATCCCCCAAACTCTGATAGACAAACTATCTACACTTGGACTAAGCCCCTCTATTTGTAACTGGGTACTAGACTTCTTAACAGACAGACCACAGTCCGTGAAGATCCACAACTTCTCCTCCTCCACCATAACCCTCAGCACTGGCTCTCCTCAGGGATGTGTGCTGAGCCCCCTTCTGTTCACTCTGCTCACATATGATTGTACAGCCACACTTCCAGGCTGTCATATTGTTAAGTTTGCAGATGATACAGCGGTGGTGGGATGCATCACAAACAATGATGAGTCCAGCTACAGACAGGAGGTGGAACACCTGGAGAGCTGGTGCAAAGAGAATAATCTTCACATGAATGTGAAGAAGACAAAGGAGATGATTGTGGACTTCAGAAGGAACAAACACACCCATGCCCCACTGATAATAGGTGGGTCTGCAGTGGAAGTGGTCTCCAGCTACAAATACTTGGGTGTACACATGAATGATAACCTCAGCTGGAGCAACAACACCACCAGCCTGATCAAGAAAGGTCATCAGAGACTCTACTTCCTCAGACGGCTGAGACGAGCCGGTCTGAGCAGCCCAGTTCTCACCTCGTTCTACAGGTGTGCAGTGGAGAGCATCCTGTGCTCCAGCATCAACGTGTGGCATGGAGGCTGCACAGTTGAAGAGAGGAAAGCTCTGCAGAGAGTGGTGAAGGCTGCACAGAAGTCTGTTGGAGTCAGTCTCCCCACCATCACAGACATTTACACCTCTAGATGCAGGAAAAGAGCCACCTGTATCATGAAAGACCTCACTCATCCAGCACACTCACTCTTTGCCCCACTCCCCTCAGGACGGAGGTTGAGGAGCATCAAGTGTAGAACCACTAGACTGAGGAACAGCTTCTACCCTGAGGCTGTTAGACTCATGAATAAATAAAAATAAAATTAAAATAAACACTGCAAAATATCACATCATGGTGATGCTGATATGTTTTCTTGTTGCTGTGTTCATCTGTGACCATCTGTGACCATCTGCTCATACAAACTCATGTTCGTGCTGCTGTTTATTCCCACTATATTAGGCTTAGTGTATTACTAGTTGATGTTTTTCTTAGTTAGTTCTCGATGTTATTACTGTTTTTCTCTTTCATTTGTTGTTGGATGTAACTGGGACCTCGTGTACATAATCTCGTTTTCATCTCATGTACCACATGCGGTGCAAATGACAATAAAGACTCTCTGACTCTGACTCTGACTCTGACTCTCTGACTCTGACTCTGAAACACTTTTGCTTTCGCCCAGAAAAACCTGGAAAAATCTGCTGAAGGACGTAAGGCGTACTACGACCAGAAGGCCTCTCATAATGAACTCCAAGTGGGAGACAGAGTCTGGTACTATACGTTCGCCCCAGCAACCGGGAAAGGAGGGTCCGAGACCGGAACTCTCGCCCGCAAACTAATGCCCAGGTGGACTGGACCTCATCTGATAACAGACAAAGTGTCCTCAGTCGTCTACGAAATCAAAATCAGCAAAGGCCGCAAAGAGCCAATTGCTAAATGGGTACATCGAAATCAGATCAAACCTTACAAGGCGTTCAATGACTCCACAAAAGACAAAGATCTCACAAACTCACCGACTTCATGGGATAATAAGGTCGTACAAACACAAGTTAGTAAATAAACTAATCAGGTTTAAACTACCGTATTTCCCACCCTATAAGTCGCATTGTCCAATTTGAACTTAGAAACGCTAAGCCTAAAACCCACAACAAAAAACTAACCTTAACAACCGTTTAAATCCACGAGATTTAATTTGACCTCGGTCATAAAGTTGAGACCTGTTTTTCTTGTGTGTTGCACTTTGGAATCTGACGACAAGAGTGTGTCGAAGCAGTGAAACGTTGTTTCCTTGTTGTTTAGTCATTACTGTTGTCATTAGTTGAGATATTGTTTGGTTCTGAACACTCCCAGCCAAAAAGGTTTTGTATTAACATTGGTTAATGAATGATATGGATTTAACTATGCCAACATGCAGTTCGTTTTGTTAAATCTCAATCGTCGAAGAGTCAATGTAGTTTAAAGCTACTCAAGGTACCATAAACTACACTGGTCTCACAATTTCTAAATTGAACCGATTCGATCGTTTCTATTCTAGATTATCTATTCATTTTGATGAGTCTCGCCATAGACTTCAAAATTTATTAGGAATACCAAATCCTACGTCGTTCGTCTAAAAGACAACAGACATTTAGATCAAACTATATTTCATTTTTCTATTTTAGTTTAACCTAAACTAAGTAATGAATGGAGGAATAGTTTGGAATTAGAGGCCTTCGTTACAGAAGCCCTCCAAAATTTTATAGGTATAGATCCCTATATCTAATTTTACAGAATTGATCCACCCCTTAATTGGTAATTGTAGCTGATCTAAACCATGATAGCTTACATACCAGGTGCATATAGGTAAGGCTAATGTAAAATCCCAATCATAAGCCCACCTAAAAACCACATAATTGCATGACACATAGAACCAGAGTGGCACTGACTGGAAGCCAACCAGCCAACAACCTTCGATGTGGGGACCTGCAGCTCCAACGCTTGGTCTTCAACCTTCATCCAAGGGTCGCCTCCTCTACTTCAATCGAGGGATCCCCTCTACATGCTGATTATAAAAACAATTGTTGCTGACGAAATCACCAACTCTAATCGATATGGAATTACTACTGTGGAATTACCGCTGTGGATTACAGGTAGTCCCCGATTTACGAGCGAGTTCCGTTACAACGAGGCGCTCGTAAACCGGAAATCTCGTAATTTGGAACGGCCGCCATTTCGCTCGTAAAACCGGAAATCCGCTCGTAAATTGGAACGGTTTTCGCTAGCGCACCTAAAAACACTCTATTTTCATCTAAAAACTACTTTTGAGTGCATAAACATGATCGGAAACGTGTGTTTATATGCTTAACTTGCTAACTGAAGTGAAAAAACACATGAAAACTCAGTATTTTTTTCGTTTTTTCCAAAAATGTGCAGCTCGTAAGTCTGGAACCTCGCAGATCAGAGCGCTCGTAAATCGGGGACTACCTGTATAAGACTTTGTTTTCCAAAGGATCACAGACTTTGTTTTCCAAGAGTTAACAGACTCAGTTTTCCAAGGGATTAAAAGCTTTTCGCAATGGGATTACCTCCGAACAGTATGGAATTTCCAAAAACTTTATGGGATTATAATTTTGATTTTTCTTTTCCACTTGCTGGATTACTTCAAGATCAAAGACAGTTCAAGGTTTCCTTTCGTGTTGGACCCCATCCCCAAGGACTGGCGATGGCTTCCAAAAGGGGGGAGATGTAGTGGGCATGACCGTGTCCACTTTGATACACCTGTGTACTTTTGAACTGTTCCAGAGATGACCTTTACTGACCTCTCAGTAAAGCAAGACATTTACCACAAAATCATTCCATTAGTTGTAATCTGAGAATATAGTCACCAAAAGAGACTATTTCTATCTTTGATTTTATTCTAATGTAATCAAAA
>JBBPBX010074477.1:0-12133 GCA_038048925.1 Garcialebias charrua
ACATGCGTTCCTTAGTCCAGTTGTCATCCATGGTTGATCAACATTGCGTTTTTGCGTGGAATTTTTCTGCACACAATTTTTTTTGTACAGGGTATCCAAGATAGTCATAAACTCATCATATGATTTGTTTACGTCTTCCACATACACACCATTCCAATTTTGTTTTTTTAAATCTTTAAATTTTCTATTGCTCTTTTTGTCGTGCTTATTTTATATTTTGGTCTTTTTATTGTATTTCTGAAATTATTTTCCATTTTACAAATCGTAAAAACTGGCAAATGGTCACTGAGATCAGTTTCTAAAATACCACTTATATTATTTTCATCAGTCAAGTTCGTGAAGATATTGTCAATTATTGTTTTGCTATGAGTTGTTATTCTGGTCGGATTTGATATCAAGGGAAACAAGGTCAGACTACACATTGCATTAACAAATGCACTAACATTAGAGTCTTCTGAATTACCCAGATCGATGTTAAAGTCACCACATAAAAAGACAGTTTTGTTAACTCTCTTTCCAAACAACTCCAGGATTTTGTCAGTAAATGACTCTATGTTTGACCCTGGTGCACGATATACACAACTTATTATTAAATTTTTGTCATTTTTATTTATTATTTCGATAGTTGCCATTTCCATTAAATTGTCTACAGCTATAGACATAGCATCAATTTGTTTACATTTGATTCCATTTTTAGCAAATAGAGCTACTCCTCCACCCTTTTTTTTGTGTCTGTTTTTGTAATATAGTTCATAACCTTCTATAAAAGCATTATCGATATTGTCATCAGTTTAGCCATGTTTCAGAGAGTGCTATGATTGAAAAGGTTTTGTTTAGATTTTTTAAATATTCAGTTATCCTCATTAAACTAGCATTAATACTTCTACAGTTAATGTGAATAATGGAGATGCTTTCATCCTGTATCTTTATATCATTAAATTGAATATCGTCATAATAATTACTTTTGTTAAATAATGGCAGTACATTGTTTTCTATTTCTTCATCTGCATCATATATTTTAAGGTCCGATTTATCATACGGCATCATGAGTTTGTGTAATTATTCTTCACGGTGTTAACTTTATAGAATTTTTGATGTATGTTTATGAAAGAGTGAATCTTGAGCATAACTTGTTTATGTCTTGAGCTTTTCCAAGTCAGATAAATCCTGTATTACTTTCGGTGGTGAATCTTCTTGCACTTTGATCCAGATTTTTCCATTTTTCGTCCATGTTGCTACTATTTTATTTTGTTCTCTTAGCTTTCTGGCTTCCTTTGCAATAATACCATTTCTTTTTGTTAAGTGTTCATTTATGTAGATTCTTGTTCCTCTTAATTTTTTTTTTGCCTGCATGATTACTCTATTTTTAATTTTCCTACTGATGAACCTCACAACTACTACTGGTTTAAGATTACCAGTTTTACTGGGTATAGTATGACACATAGAAATGTCCTCATGGTCAATATCAATGTCCTTGTCCTGAAGAAAGGACACCACTTGGTCTTCTAGAGTCTTCTTTTCTTCAGGTGATGAATCCTCCGTTATTCCTTCATTTTTTGTGACTTTAGAGTACAATCTATTTTTTATTTCCAAGCCAGTAATTACCAGATTTTCCTGTCTTGCGTTTTGTTCCAAATCGTCAATTTTCAGTTCTAAATCTGAAATTTTTTTGTCTTTCAGACTTATTTCTGACTTCAGTTGTTTGATATCATCAAACAAACCCATCAGGAGCTTTTGTTGAGCTGTAATTGTTGTAATTTCTGAGCTGATAAAGTTCAGTGATCTCTTAATTTCATCAAGTTCATCAGGATTTTGTTCACTCAGAGCTTGTTTTTCACGTCTTGATTTTCCTGCCATTTTTATATGATTATCCACTTAATGTCAGTTGGAAAGAATGAAACAGACCTCTTCGTCCGCTTCCAGTCTCCTCCTGCAGTATGCGCTCCTGCTGTCAAAAACAGCCAGTGACGTCACTCCAGCAATCTGGGTCAGCAGCCTTTCCGCGTTGTCATCCGTCGTCATCCGCCAAGAACCGCCTCCACACCCAAAGCCTAGCCGCAGATGTTAGCTCGTTAGCTAACGTTAGCTCCTGTAGCTCGTCAGGCGAAGAGCCGACGTCTATCCACCACCGGCGACGAAGAGTCCGTTCCCACCACGGCTCCAAACGTCTCCAGATGGCTGCCCTCCTACTGCGGACCCGACTCCGGACAAGGAAAAAACGAGCCAAGCACTAGCCCCCGACAGGGCTAACGCTGGTAGCAGAAGCTCCGTCTCTCCTTCGGTTTCTCCCGACTTCGGCCGTCTTCAGAACCAGCGAAAGAAGTGATAACCCCGCTGAGAGAAGTGAGTTTTCCAAATTGATCCGCTTTAGTTTTTGTAATTAATATGACTCCTGCAGAGCAGAGTGTTCCTCAGTACGTCCGCACCCGGCAGCCATAGGTTTTGTGACATTCATCACGTCAACACTTCAAAAAGTCCAGCCAGGGCTTAAAGACTTCCGGCACCCCGCCGGATTTCCGGCTTTTGACCAAACTGTAAAAAAAAAAAAAAAAAAACTGTTCACCTCAGCTTAACTTTGATGGACAGCGATTACATCCAATCACATTGAAGCTCACGTTGTTTTGACCAATTACTAACAGAAGGCGGGTCTAGCGTGTGCATGCAATGTCAGTCAAATCACATGCGGAGGTCGTGTCACACCGGGAGGACTCTGCCGCCCTCCTCCGTAGTCGCGCTTTGGTCCGCTGGCCGCCTGCTCGCGCGGCTTCACAGGAGGTGAGTAGGAGTCCGTTCATGTGTGCGCGCGTGTGTTTTTGAAGCGTGCAGCTCTTGTTTGGCTGCACTGCGTGTGCAGCGAATCAAAGCCCCCCCTCCCCCGCACACACAGGCTCCAATGTTCCCGCTGCGCACGTGCGCACTGCCCGGACATTCTTTGCGCACAATAAAATCTTTGCGCGCATCCACTCGACAGCCTACCGGTCGCCTCAACTTAAAATGATCGATGGACAGCGATTACATCCAATCACATTGAAGATCACGGTGTTTTGACCAATCAAAATCCGGAAGGCGGGTCTTACAAGCAAGCATGTTTGTCTGCAGCTTCACAGTCAGATCATGTAGAGCAGTGTTTTTCAAGCTTTTTGAGCCAAGGCACAGTGTTTTCATTGAAAAAAATCCCGAGGCACACCACCAACCAAAATTGTAAACATAGATTCACTGTATCCGCCCATATTAAATATATAGTCATTCTTATCAAAGTGTCTTGAATAGGAATGAAATAAACACAAAAATGTATTTTTTATCATATTTTATATTTCTTATTTCAAATTGCACTTAACATGTCTTCAAAAATACACCCGAACAGTACCACAACAATGTGGTCTTAAATTTAAAGAGGTTGTAGAAAGGGGGGGGGGGGCTTTTTTGATAATTTCCAAGGCACACCTGACGATCACTCGCGGCACACTAGTGTGCCTAGGAACAGTGGTTGAAAAACACTGATGAGAGGGACCAAGGAGGAAAATACACTTTTTAAAAACTTACAGTAAAATAAATATTTTGTCAATAAAAAAAATACAGTAATGTGGAGATTTTAAACAAAAACCCTAGAAGCATTAAAATAAAAATCATCTAAATTAGATACTGTATATTTATTTGAGGCTGACAGTTTAATTAATAAGGTTGATTTTCCCTCTGAGGAACATGAATAAATAAAGTTAAAGGGTTAAAATGTCTAATTCAAATAAAATAATAAAGTCTGTAGTTAAATAAAACTGGTTTTTGAGCAGCATGCATTCAAAGTAAACTTTATTGTCAAAACTGCAATATGTACAGGACATACACAGGATTGAAATTGCATTTCTCTAATTATTGAATCAAGTTACTTACCGGTATGTAGGTAAACATAGATGTTTAACCCTTTAAAATACACCAGAATACAGGAAATGGCATCTACTTTATTCCAAATTTTCTGGGGGAGGACCCCCAGACCCCCCCATGCTTCTGATGCCATACTGGTAAGATATTTTCCATCAGAGTTTTAACAGTCTGTGCTCACAAACATTTTCACTGCACAGAAACATCTGTGTGTTAATGCTGGAGATGACTCCTGCTTGCTGGGAGTCCTAACACCAGCTCTGTGGAACTTCCTTATAGATTGTGATACAGTGTTGAGTATTCTAAATTTATTGCAGATGAATTCACTGAACTGTGTCTGTTCAATGTGGCGTTGAGTCTTTTTTTTAAGTTGTTTTTGCTGCAGGGCAGTTCTCTGGGGCACATATTTTTACATTAAGTTCAGATACATTGAAACCTCATGTAAGTCATTGTTACTTGAAGCTGAATTGTTTAAAAACAGTTATTTGCACTTTTCAGAGAGCATTTTTAATAAACGTTGGCAAAATGTTACGATTTTATTTTATCAACAACACAAAAAAGTTTCAGGCTCAGGATTTTTTTTCACTTTAAGCCCTGAGTCCAGCTCTTTATGAAAAAACTAACTAATGTTGTCAACAAACAGAAACAAAACAAAATAAAACAAAACAAATAAATAAAAAAATGGACATGGACAAGAAATGGATACATCTTTATCAAAACACAGGAAGGGTCTCAGCCTAAATTGATAAAAGAACTGAAGGATCTGCATCGGTTTCTGCATGTAAACGCTCGTAGCCTTCTAAAAAAACTTGATGAACTGAAAATCCTAATCACTTCTTCTGGGGCAGATGTGATCGTTATCTCTGAAACTTGGCTCAAAAATTCTGTTTTGAAAAATGACCTGGCAATCAATGAATTTAAGATCTATCGTTGTGATCGTAATAAAAAGGGAGGTGGAGTCGCTATTTACATCAGAGACTCTTTGGCTGCCAGGATTGCGTCTAAAAAAACAATCGCAAACCAGTTTGAGGCTTTAGCTGTGAACATCAGTTTGAAAGGAGGTCAGCCCTTAACTGTTGTAGGTTGTTATCGTCCCCCCTCCGCAACACCTGAAGCTCTATCCTCCCTGACTGAATTCATAGGAAATTTAAAACACAATGAGATTGTTATGGCAGGAGATTTCAACATTGACTGGAATAAGTCGACCCCCCTCTGTGATAAATTCAAGGAATGTTGCCTATCTCTCAATCTAACACAACTTATCGATTCTCCCACCAGACCAAACATAAAATGTCCCGAAAAATCTTCCACCTTAGATCTGTTTTTCACAAATGCACCTCACAAATTTCCTGGTATAGGTGTATTTGCTAACGTTTTGAGTGATCATTCCGTAATAGCAGCTCTTAGATCTACTAAACTTCCACCTGCTAAGCCCAGAATAATCCAAAAAAGGGATTTGAAACGTTTCTGTGAACAGTCATTCCTTTGGGATCTATCCCACTTTGATTGGCAACGTATCCTACAAATCAATGACGTGAACACCGCTTGGAACTATTTTCATGGTAGTTTCATTTACTTTGTAAACAAACACGCTCCTTTCCGGCAGTTCAGGATAAAGGGCCGTGACAGCCCCTGGTTTACTCCTGAACTAGCTGATCTCCTGCACTGGAGAGATCATCTTTGGGCCGCAGCAAGAAAATCACACTCAGACACTGATTGGTTGAAATTTCGGCAGCTAAGGAATAAATGCACAACTGCCATCAAAGCCGCAAAACGTAACTACTTCTTATCTCAGACCTCCAAAAATCTAAACGATCCTAAAAAATTCTGGAAAACCATTAAATCTCTCTCAGGCACCCCCCAATCATCTGACCTCCCATCACAATTTCTTGTTGACTCTGTTCCTGTGTCAAATAAGCACGAGATCCTGAACTGTTTCAATAAACATTTTGTTGCTTCTAGTTCATTATTTGACACAGTTACAAACGGAAAATCAGCCACTTTATCTAATAATCAAACTTCTACAAATCAAATCCCTCCTACAAGTCAACCATCTGTTAATCACACCTTCTCTTTTTCTCCGTTCTCAGTCAGTGAGGTAAATAAACTGTTAAATGATCTTGATCCTAAAAAATCTGCAGGTCCAGATGAACTTCCACCTTATTTCTTAAGGCTGGCTGCTCATATCATCACAGTCCCTGTGACCCACATCTTTAATCTGTCCATAAGCCAAAACACCATTCCGGATGCTTGGAAAACAGCCTTTGTTCTTCCTTTGCTGAAGGGAGGTGACCCCACCTCACTGAACAATTATCGACCGATCTCTAAACTCTGCATCTTAGCCAAGGTTCAAGAAAAACTGATAAACTCTCAGATCAAAAATTATCTGGACTCATTTAACATCTTACCTCTCCATCAATCTGGTTTCAGGAAAAAACACAGCACAACAACTGCTTCTCTGAAGGTTCTGAATGATGTTGTTGAAGCATTGGATGCTAAGGACTATTGTGCTGCACTTTTCTTAGACCTGTCTAAAGCTTTTGACACTGTGGATCATAACATCCTGTGTCATAAGCTCTCAGAAATCGGTTTCTCTGATCACACCATCGGTTGGTTTTCTAACTATCTTTCCAATCGGAGGCAATGTGTTCAACATAACGGTACTTCTTCCAGCTATTTAACAGTTAAAAATGGTGTACCACAAGGCTCAGTTTTAGGACCAACTCTCTTTACAATCTACATAGCTAATGTAGGTCACTGCATCCCTGATGCATCCTTACATTTCTATGCTGATGATACAGTTGTTTACTGCCGAGCTAAAACAGTAGCTAAGGCTTTCCAGTTACTGCAATCCGCTTTTGACATCATCCAGTCAGATTTGTTCCGTCTCAAACTTGTCCTAAATGCTGATAAAACAAAAGGGATGTTTTTTTTCAAATAGGAAGGCGGTTCCAGCAGATCCTCCTCTGATTTTATCTTCAAATGGTGTCCCTATTGAGTTTGTTGATTCCTATAAATATCTGGGTATCCTGATCGATTCACATCTCTCTTTTAAACTCCACGTGGAAAACCTAGTGAAGAAACTGAAAGTTAAACTGGGTTTCTTTTTCAGAAACAGATCATGTCTAACACTGAATGTTAGGAAACGCCTTGTATCTGTGACTTTCCTTCCCTCCATTGATTACGGTGACATTCTCTACATGAATGCTCCTACAAGCACCCTGCGGATGTTGGATGTGGTCTATCATGGTGCACTAAGATTCATAACTGGCTGTGATTATCGTACCCACCACTGCACCCTGTATTCACTGGTTAACTGGACATCATTAACCTCACGCAGACTCTTCCACTGGTACATTTTCATCTTTAAATCACTTCTTGGTCTGCTGCCCTCATACATCTCCTCCTACATGTCTTTGCGTGAGTGCAGCTACAGTGTGCGCTCTCAGGACATGATTACCTGCAGTGTTCCGTCAGTGAGGACTGAACTTGGAAAAAGGGCCTTCTCCTACTCCGCTCCTGCTTCCTGGAATATCTTACAAAAAGATCTGAAGCTCTCGACCTTGACTTCTCTAAATGGTTTTCAGAATCTGTTGGAATCCTGGCAAAAACCAATGCAGATTTGTTCCTGTCTTTGATTTTATACGTCTACCTTATAATGTTTTGCTAGTTTTTTGATGCTTTGTTAAAAAAAAAAAAAAATCTTTTGTTTTTTTCTCTCTTTTGTTTTCTATTGTTTATTGTTTGTTTGTTTATTGTTTAAGGAAATTCTATCATTGCTGTTCATTGTTCTTTAGTTTTAGCAGGTCGCTTTCGTAAATGAGCCCATGAGGTTCAAAAGATTTACCTGACTAAATAAAGGTTGAATGAATGAATCTGGATGAACTCAGGAGATGAAAAATTACAAATCAATGAAACAACTCACACTCAAAATAGACAAAATATACAGTGAAATGAACAAATACATTAGAACATGGCAACATACGAAGACTCAGAACCTAAAATATATAATGTTGAAAATGTGATTGATGCAAAAAAAATTCCTGTAATAAAAGATAGTAAATATTATAATGAAGAGCAGTTTAAAAACATCAATATATCAAATTGAGTTCTCTCTAGTATTCACTTTAATAGCAGAAGTATAAATGCAAACATATATCCAAAACAAGCCCTGGACCAGATTAAAGTCCTGCCATGATGATGAAGAGTGAGCGAATCAACCGTTCAAGGGGTATTGTTCTTTTATTATTTTTTATCTAAATATTTTTTTTTTTTAAATCATAATCTTATTAACTTGTTTGTTTTTTTTACCTCTTTTGTTTTTTTATTTCCAGTCTGTGACAGAGGTAGCTGCTCTCTTATCCACTTCAGGTAAATCCACCTGCAGCTAAGAAGTGTGTGATGACTGAACTGAACTCTGAACTTTTCCAGACCTGTCCCACCAAGAAGAAGTTGTGAGTACAGTAATGAGGACAAATACAGCCACACTGCTGCTACTGGACAAAAACTTGATTAGTTAGATTGTAAACAGTCTGTTGCTGCTTATTGTTCTGGTTCTGACTGTTATTGTATTTATTAAGATTTTTATTATTGTTCATATAGTTTATTTATTGTAGAGTGCTGTTTATTTAAAATATCACGTAGGAGACACAGTGTCTCTGAGGATGTTCTGTGTCTTTGAGGGACACTTTTGTCTCTGATAAGGCCTTGGTTGGATGGATGCTACAAAATTTATATTAAAAAAACTATAAGGTTAGTTTCATTAAAACTAGGGATGCATCGATCCACCCTTTTTTTTTTTTGATCCTATCACAAGACCTTAATCTGGATGTTGACCGATATACCGATACTATTCTGAAAAAAATCCTCATTATTGAGTTTATATGAGGCTGTAATAATCTCCTCTCTACAGGCAAGTACAATTTGTACAAACATAAGCATGCATGTCCAAAAACGCAACTTGAGGTAAGTTTTAATGTTGGATAAGTTTCAAAGTTAGAATTAAGTCCTGCTAACACAAAGCCTGTTTTTATTCCTAGCTTTAATGTCAGAGTCAGTCAGTCATAGTTTTACTGTCATACACACAACATGTGGTACATGGGGTGGAATGAGATTATGTACACAGGGTACCAGTTACATAAATGTAAAAGAAAAACAGTAATAAGGTCTAAGATATGAACTAAGAAAAACATCAACTAAATACAGTATACACTAAGCACTAATAGCATAAAAACAATATGCTGAAGTGGATATTAAAGAAGTGGATATTAAAGTGATTAATGGCTTCAAACATCTGCTAAGTTCATGGCAAAAACCAACACAGACATGTTCCTGATTTTATTTATTTATTTATTTTTGCATTTTTGTGGCACTAGTGGCCTTTATTGGAGAGAGGGAGGGGGTGAAACGGAGGAGAGGGGGGGAGACACCACAGAAATAGCTCGCCGGGTCTGGGACGCGAACCCGCGAGCCTGTGGAGAGGCGAAAGCCCCAAGCATATGTGCCCCGCGCTTATCTCACTACGCCACAGCGGGGCACATGTTCCTGATTTTAGTATTTTACTTCTCTTTATAATGTAGCTGTTTTGTTTCGTTTTTTTATTTTTTTCATTTTTTTAATTTAAATACATTTCTTTTATTTTTCCAGTTCTTATGCTTTTTAAGATTGTCTACTGTTGTACTGATAAATATGTCCTGGAGGGTAAATGTAAACTATATCTTGGCTGCAAATATTCAATCAAGCAGCGAAGCAGGCAGTCTGATTTCAGTCAGCTGCACTCAGTCTGCTCCTCCTCCGAGACGGGCAGACTGAGCGCAGCTGACAGATATTAGACAGCCTGCTTCAGACTAAACGAGAGGAACACACCGCTGAAGCCAGGGAGCTCGAACGTCCAAAGTAAAACTAACTTTACAACAGTGCCTGGTTAAACAATCCTTGTGCTCTTTAATGTGGTGCTTTTTCAGATGTTTATTAAGTTTGATGTATTGTAGGTCGCAACAGAGCTTTCTTCTCTTGGTACAGCAGCTCTGCAGACATTGCACGTTGCTGTCTTGTGGTGTTTAGTGTAAAATACTTCCACACAGCGGACATGTTGAGATGAAAAGTTGGTTAGCCGTTAGCCACAGTGCTGCTCTCAGTCCTCATGTATTTACTCATATTTTAGCTGGCTTCAAACTATGAAATGAATTTCCTTCAGAAAATCCATTCCATAGTTTGATTCCCTGCCTTGCAGAGCAGCCGGCAGGGAATCACATGTGGAGATGTTTTAGCAGACATAGTCAGAGTCAGAGTCAGAGAGTCTTTATTGTCATTTGCACCGCATGTGGTACATGTGATGAAAACGAGATTATGTACACGGGGTCCCAGTTACATCCAACAACAAATGCAAGAGAAAAACAGTAATAACATCTAGAATTAACTAAGAGAAACATCAACTAGTAATACACTAAGCCCTAATGTAGTGGAAAAACATCATTATAAACAGCAGCACGAACATGAGTCTGTATGAGCAGATGGTCACAGATGAACACAGCAACAAGAAAACAGATCAGCATCAGCATGATGTGATATTTTGCAGTGTTTATTCTTATTATTTATTTATTCATGAGTCTAACAGCCTCAGGGTAGAAGCTGTTCCTCAGTCTAGTGGTTCTACATTTGATGCTCCTCAACCTCCGTCCTGAGGGGAGTGGGGCAAAGAGTGAGTGTGTGCATAGACAGTGAATGTGTGCATAGACATTCATCATGGATCGGAAATCTCCGCAGATTCTATTGGAAAAATCTGATAGGTAAATTATGCTGGTATAGGAGGCCGAGGCCAATACTGATACCGGATCAGCCCCATCCTTAATTAAAACACAATTAGTTCATCTGCATGAGAAATCTGTTAATTAACCAAGTAACTAACTGATTAAATAACAATTCTCTCAGGAATTACATGAACAACATTTCATGGGGTCTGACTGTTTGAAAAAACAATTTGATTGGTTGGTTGGTTCTCTCCACATATTGCACAACCACTGAACCAGTATTTTAGAACCAACATCTATAGTCCAAATTATGATCTAAGGTTTAATTTGCTTGTTTTTAAAGTATTCTTGAGAAATTAGGAGCAAATCATAGATTAGGATCTTGTTCAAAAATTGTTACAGAATACAGTATATTTTACAAAATCAAAAATTCTTTTATTTGGGAGTTAAAACATCAGTTGCATCTCGTGGCCTATAATAATTATTTTAATATATTCTGGTAGGTTTGCACTCCTGTGTGGACTCTCATGTGTGAGTTTAAACTTGCCTTATGACTAAATCTTTTTCCACAAAGTTCACAAGGAAATGGTTTGTCTCCTGTGTGGACTCTCATGTGTGTGTTTAAATTTGTCTTCTGACTAAATCTATGTCCACAAAGTTCACATGGAAACGGCTTGTCTCCTGTGTGGACTCTCATGTGTTTGTTTAAATTTGTCTTATGACTAAATCTATGTCCACAAAGATCACATGGAAACGGCTTGTCTCCTGTGTGGACTCTCATGTGTTTGTTTAAATTTGTCTTATGACTAAATCTATGTCCACAAAGATCACAAGGAAATGGCTTGTCTCCTGTGTGGACTCTCATGTGTTGTTTAAATCTGTCTTATGACTAAATCTATGTCCACAAAGATCACAAGGAAATGGCTTGTCTCCTGTGTGGACTCTCATGTGTGAGTTTAAATTTGCCTTCTGACTAAATCTTTGTCCACAAAGTTTACATGGAAACGGCTTGTCTCCTGTGTGGACGCTCATGTGTTTATTTAAATCTGTCTTAAGACTAAATCTATGTCCACAAAGATCACATGGAAATGGCTTGTCTCCTGTGTGGACTCTCATGTGGGAGTTTAAATTCGCCTTTTGTCTAAATCTTTGTCCACAAAGTTCACATGGAAACGGCTTGTCTCCTGTGTGGACTCTCATGTGTGAGTTTAAACTTGTCTTCTGACTAAATCTTTGTCCACAAAGATCACATGGAAACGGCTTGTCTCCTGTGTGGACTCTCATGTGTGAGTTTAAACTTGTCTTCTGACTAAATCTTTGTCCACAAAGATCACATGGAAACGGCTTGTCTCCTGTGTGGACTCTCATGTGTGTGTTTAAATGTGATTTGAAGTAAATCTTTTACCACAGTCATCACAGCTTATTGATTTTGGTCTTGCCTGGACTTTCCTGCATGACTCTACATTTTTCTTCTCTCCAACACATTTCTTATTAAGCAGACATCTTGA
>JBBPBX010074478.1:0-14477 GCA_038048925.1 Garcialebias charrua
CTGAGAGGAGCGAGACTTGTCTCTTCCCCATTGGTCCAAAAACCAGTCGAGCAGTTCACTTGTTATCACGATTCAAGGTGAAATCCAGAGCAGAGGGAAATTGTTTAGGAAAAGTATCTGAGTGAAGAGACTTTCAGACGCTAGATGAGAGTTTTAGCTGAAACTCAACAAAAACAATTTCTGTGTAAGTCAGTTTGACCTTTTATCTGAACTTTGACACCCTTTCATTTGATCAAGTAACACAGTCATGCTTCACATTTAAAGAATAACAGCATATAACATATATCATGAAAATGACAAAAGTTATTCTTTTGATTACATTAGAATAAAATCAAAGATAGAAATAGTCTCTTTTGGTGACTATGTTCTCAGATTACAACTAATGGAATAATTTGTAGTAAATGTCTTGTTTTACTGAGAGGTCAGTAAAGGTCATCACTGGACAGTTCAAAAACCTTAGTTTGACCCTGGGCAGGTCCACTACACAAGTCAATTGATGTTGTGATAAATTTTCTGAACATTAAGACCTTTGCACAAAGATTTTTGCTCCACAAGATAGCAACATACTTAGCAATCCACAGAATATAACAAAGACATTGACATTGAACATGAGGACATTTCAATCTGTCACACCCTGCCCAGTAAATCAGAAAAATTCAAACCATCAATAGCCATCATGTTCATTAGTAGGAAGTCAAGGAACAATGTAATAATGCACGGAAAAAAAAACAAAGGGAACAAATGTATACATCAGGGGTGTCAAAGTCAAATACACCTAGGGCCAAAAAAACAAATTTGCTACAAGCCAAGGGCCGGACAGGTTCAATATATAATATAAGGGGGTGATATAATAATTTTTTTCTTCTTTCTGCACTCTTTTCATTCAATGTTTTCTTTTTGATGAATTTGTTTTATTCTGTCTCTTTTAAAT
This sequence comes from Garcialebias charrua, assembly GCA_038048925.1. Taxonomy (NCBI): domain Eukaryota; kingdom Metazoa; phylum Chordata; class Actinopteri; order Cyprinodontiformes; family Rivulidae; genus Garcialebias; species Garcialebias charrua. The sequence continues at coordinate 932 of JBBPBX010074478.1, forward strand.
GAATGAATGAATGAATTAAATAAAATATTAAATAGCTTTACATCTGCTAAGTTCTTGGCATAAATCAACACAGACATGTTCTTGCTTTTAGTATTTTACATTGTTTTATAATGTAGCTGTTTGTTTTGTTTTTTAATACAGTTTTCTTAAGATTTTTAATTAATATGCTTTTTCTTGATTGTTTACTGTTGGGTGCAAGTATCAAGCTGTGAAATCCCTCATTTTCTACAGCTGATAGCTGTTGGTCATTAATTATGATGAAGTTTAACAACTTCTCGTGAATATTCCAGCTCCGGGGCGCCAGCGGGACGCCACTCTCGCTGAACCAAAACAGGGAGACCGACTGCGGCCAGCTGCGTCCAGTCCGACCCGCTGTCATTTTGGACGAGTTGGAGACGTGAGAAGGAGGCCTGGCTGATCCCAGCATACAGTGCGCTGCAATAATCCAGGCGGGTTGTGATGAACGCATGGACTAGTGTCTCAAGGTCCGGTCTGGACAACACCGACTTGAGCTTAGCTACTTTTCCGCAGTTGGAAGAAGCTCTTCTGCAGTATGGAAACTGATTTGTTTATCGAACTTAAAGTCCGAGTCAAAAACCATCCCGAGATTTTTCACAGAGTGCTTGAGATAAGGCTGGAGGGAGTCCAAGTTTATATGATCAGAGGCGGCAGCTGAGCTAGGGCTAAAGATGATGACTTCAGTCTTCTGATCATTAAAACTTCGGAAGTTTTAAGCCATCCATGTCTTAATGTCGCCCAGACATTTTAGGAGAGGGTGGAGGGAGCTGGTTTCAGTGGCAGGTAGATCTGGCAATCATCCGCGTAACAATGGAACGAAATACCATGTTTCCTTAGGATGGACCCCAGCGGGAGCATGTAGAGCGTGAAGAGAAGGGGTCCAAGAATAGAGCCCTGTGGGACCCCGCAGGAAGGAAACATTAACATGGATACATTGTTCCCGACCTTGACACAAAAACTTCTGTCAGTGAGGTATGAGCGGAACCAGTCTAATGCAGCACCTGTAATCCCGACCCAGTGTTTGAGCCGTGATATAAGGATACCGTGGTCGACGGTATCAAAAGCAGCGGTAAGGTCAAGGAGTAAAGGATGCAATGCCCGAGGAAGCTAATGCTTATGGGCTTTATGTATAGGTTTGCAGCAGGTGTGCAAGTTTGTACAACAGTGTAGATTTACTCACGGGCGTGATCAGAACCAGTTTTTACTTGATGTGATAGCCCACTATAGGATTTACAAACTCTCAGCTCAGGATGAGAAGAGGACTCCAGTCAAGGAAGATGCAAAACTGGAAGATGGAGCAAAAAAAGCTGAGAGAAACAACTTGAAAAGATTTAATAAAGTGGTAAAGAAGAGAGACTGAGGCTCGATACCAGTGAACTGAGCGAAATGCAACGTCATGCTTGTGTTTCCCAGCAACAGAGAGGCATCTCTGGGCCCTAAAGTGATCAGAGGCTTTACCGGGGCCCCTCACTGTTGTCTCACAGGATACTTTCTTCCCTCTGTTGCTGTGGCGTCAAAGTGATCTCCTAATTAATTCATAACGCAGCACAGATCTAAATTTGCACTCGTTAGCCGCCCGCTGTTTGCTTTTCTTTATTTGCTATCAATAACCTTCCTTACTTCAATCTGTGCTGGGAGTGTGTGCATGTGGGGGGTTCGGGGTGGGCATCGTGACATCCTCACCTAGCAACCTGCGTCAGTGAGATGCTCAAAGGCTCTGGATCACTGGGGGTACCAAGTCTCCCACAATGCAGCCCCCTAAGAGTAACTGTGACTCGGATGGTTTTGTTGGTGACGCTTCACCAGGCCCAGAGCATTTTGATTTACCCACACTAAGCAGTAGGGAGAAGTATAACTGCAGCATCATCAGAGGATAAAAGACTTACCTTCATCACCTTCAGCTTCCAGAGAGGAGATGTTTTGCATACAAAGGCAATACAAGAAGATCGTCTGATTTTTCTTTTGAACTTTCCCAGCAAATTCACAGATGAAGCTCTCTCTCCAAGTGAGCATTTAATTAGATTGTGCTGGTTTGGACTGTGAAAACCTTGTCCAAGGGTCTCCATAATCATGCTTTAATAGAGACTGACAGGGCCGCAAACACACACGTACACATCGATGAACTGCGTCATGCCCTGTCCTCCAACACGCCTCCAGAAGCAGAGGGACGCCTTGCCCACCTGTGGCTTCTGACTCCTGGAGCCAACCACCTTATCGCAGCCACCATTTCTCTCTTCCATCTTTTTCATCTGGTGGTCTTCCTCATCTGGTTGCGTTTTGCAGACGAAAGGAGCTTTGGTCAGAAGATCATTCAAAAGTTTAGGACTCAAGTGAAGGAAGGGCAGGAGGAAGACGGCGTCCCCTTAAAAGGAGCTGCAGGGACATTGAGAGTGGTAAGACAGCCATTTATAAATTGAATCATCTTTTAGAGTTTGAGTTTAAAGTAATGTAACAAAAGGGCAGCAATAATGGGGAGGTTGGGTTTGATTTGGGTTCATATAGCAGATTACTGGGTGATGTTTGTTTTAGATGAACTTTAGTGACAAATCAATATTTAAAAGTATTTGGCTGCTAGTTTGCTAAATAAGTTATCACTTCTGTTTTGTTTTTTTTGTTTTTTTTTGCTATGCCCTTCCATCTGGTGGCTGTTGGACACTGAAGTAACCATATGCTCTTTATGTATAAATAATCTGCTCTAGATCATTCCATTTTACTTCAAGTTAGTAAAACATGGATGTAGCACATTTCTCCACAACAAGCCCTAAAGGTCTTCATGTAGTTAAAAAAAAGCCTGATCACATTCCAGCTTTTTAAACTTCAGTAACCTAAAAAGTGTTTTTGTCCTCTTCGAGGGCAGAACAGATTTAATCACCTTTTCTGTTCAACACAGTTCCTCCAGTTTTAAGTGACTTTCATCTCTGTGATGCAAGGCTTGCTCTAAGGTTTGATCAAACCTGATCATTTCCATTGTTGGTGTTACGTGAGCGTGCACATGGTTTGGTATTTTCTGCATGATGCAGCGATGATATGATTTGTCTCTGAGCTGATCTGCTCTCAGACACCGATGAGCCGTCTCTCATTAGAGCTTCTTCTTTTACGTGGAAAGCCAGCGTGAGTGACTCATTGAAACCCACAAACACACGCCAATTGCAAATCAAACTGCAAGCATATTGAAAGTATCATGGGCTTGCCGGCTGTCAGTCTAACAGTTGTCAAACAGCCTGGGAGGTGTGTAGGAGTTTCAGCTGCAATTTAAACAGTTTTGGCGACACTTTCCCACGGGAGGCTGCGTTTGCTCTTGGCTCGTCTGCTGTTGAAGCTTGACAGCTTGTTGAGATTTTCCCATCTGAATCACAGAAAGCAGCAGAACAACACGGTTAATGTGTGTTTTTCTCTCGTTTATTGATTCTTGTTGTCACACCTCTGTTGAACACGTTCATAACCGACGCCTCATATGATAAACCTTGTGGCTACTGTATAGTCGTTTTTTGTACGCCTCTTTCTCGTTGGCCTGAGATCGTGCACCTAATAGACTAAATCTACTGTCAGAGGTTCACCTAGCAAACAGAAACACACATATTGTCTGTGAATGCTGCGTGTGAATAATTGATGGCATCAGCCTGCTTAAAAATGCATCCCCAACCTTTCTGTCGCACAGAGAGAGGAAACGGTAATTAGTGTTCAGATATTAGGGCACACACACACACTAATGATCGTCTGAGTAAACACAACACAGCTGGTCATTTATTAAACAGCACATTTATTCTTGAAATGAATGTGCTTGTTTACAGATATAACAATTTTTTAGCTCAATATCTACAAAAATGACCAAATTATAGCCATCGTGTGCTGGCTACGGTTAGCTATGGCAGCCATCTTGAATTAGGTTGACTCCATGAGTTATTTCGTTGTGGAGGTGCATCTGTTATTTGCTTTCTAAGAGTTTTGACAGTTTGTTCAGTGGTTTGAGACATTTTAACAGAAAAATGTATACATGCACGGACACTTACATGATCACCCACCAAGAAAGGCAGGTGTTCAGTAGATATCAGGTATGAGCTGATAGATATGGCTAATGAAAAATGATCTGGGAATTAAGCTTTGAAGACTTTGTGGCATCATTGTACATGACCCCAACATACATACATACATACTGGTACATACATACATACATACATACATATATACACATACATACATACATACATACATACATACATACATACATACATACATACATACATACATACATACATGCATGCATACATACATACATACATACATACATACATACATACATACATACATACATACATATAGTATACATACATACATCTTCTTCACCTACTCTTCTGCCCGGCATTTCAGGGGAGCTGGTGCTTATCCCAAGCAGTCACTGTGTGACAGGTGGGGGACACTCTAGAGTCAGGACACAAGTCCATCTCAGGGACACATGGAGACAACCAACCATTCAAGTCTCCTTCACACCTAGAGACAATTTAGAGTTATATGTGGGAGTAAACTGGAATACATGGAGAAAGCCCACACGTTTGAGGAGAATATACAAATGCCACACAGAAAAGCCCCAGGTGGGAGGTGAACCTGCAACCTTGCTAAAAGGCAACAGCTCTAACCTCAGTGCTGCTGTGCCAGATCCCCAAAATAAATTATATTTGTTGAATGCCTGAATGTTTAGAGAGAATTGTCTTTAGAGATCTGTTTTCATTACTTTTCCAAAGTCACAACTTTACACTATACTTTCTTAGTATGTACCGTAAGAAGTATTGCTTAGAATAGTATTTGGTATTATTGCCTTTAAACTGTATGATTGTGTCAATCATTACTCCACAAACCTCTCCCAATAGTTTGCTGTGGTTTTGTCTCATTACTCCTGACAGAACTGGGATCACTGAGTCAGGTTTGTAGGCCGTCTGGCTCACATGAGCCTTTTCAGCTCTGCCCACACTTGTTCTATGGGACTGAGATCAGGACTTTGTGATGGTGACTGTAACACATTGACTTTGTTGTCCCTAAGCCATTTGTATCTAATTTGGCAACATGCTTTGGGTCATTGTTCATTTAAAGACTCGTTTTGGCACAAGCTTTAACTTCCTGGCTGATGTATTGACATGCTGCTTTAGTATTTCCACATGTTCTCGCCTCATGATGCCATCTATTTTGTGAAGTGCACCAACCCCAACTGCAGAAAAACAGACCAACAGCATGATGCTGCCATACCTGTACTTAACATTTGGGATGATAAAACCCCACTTTTCCTCCAAATTTAACAATACTGTATATAGTCAACCAGTGAACAGATGAATGTGGCGTCTTCAGGCCTCTGGACATAGTGCCCAAGAATTAACCAAAGTTTTGAGTTTCTTCCTGATATCTTGGCTAATTTCTTTTGATTTTCCCATGATGTCACATAAAAAAGCAGCATGTTTGAGGTGTGCTTTAAAATGTGCGCCTCCTATTAACACACATGTTGTCAATGAATCCATCGAACGCCTTTTTGATTTTATCATGTCCTGGACGACTGAGAATCTTCACCAGCATATCTTCCTCAGCCATAACCAACGATTTTTAACCATAAATAACGATTTTTAACCAGTTCAGGCAAAAGAGAGCACATTACACCAGTCTTGGCCTCCCTGCACTGGCTACCAGTTCATCTTCAAATCCAGTTCAAAAATTCTCCTGTATGTCTACAAATCGCTGAACAGTCTCGCCCCCACCTATCTCTCTGATTTGGTACACCCGTATGTCCCACCACATGCTCTGAGGTCAGCAGACCAGTTACTTCTCACAGTTCCAGGAACTCGTCTTAAGTGCAGAGGTGACAGTGCTTTCTCTGTAGCAGGCCCAAGACTCTGGAACAAGTTACCTCTGCTCGTCGGACAGGCCCCCTCCCTCTCGGTTTTCAAATCCTGTTTAAAGACCCACTACTATTCCGTTGCTTTCAACACCAGATGATCTGTGTTTGGTTGTTTTATTTATTATCTGCAATGATTTTATGTCTATTTTTTTTGTACTTCATTTTGTATGTTGCCTGTGTGTTGCCTGTTGTTTGTACAGCACTTTGGTTGGCCTTGTTGCTATTAAGGTGCTCTATAAATAAAATTATGGTATGGTACGGTATAACATTATCAGCTGTGGTTTTGCAAACTGTTTAAAAGCACAGTAACCCTATGCAAACTTGTGACTACAAAAACAAAAACAAAATTCTCTAAATATTTTTTTCTTAATTTTATGGAATTTTCCCCTCCCCTGACAAATATAAATAATTTTGGGAATCCTAACTGACCTAAGTTAGGAAAGGACAGAACCGTGAGAAAATAAATGTCTATGCATTGTTTTACACCGCATGTAAACATCTGGTCTCAGCTGCATCCTGCAGGTCACAGTGGGTAAAACTATACTGTAGTTTCATTGTGATTTTTTTTCTTCTGTTGGTCTCTCCAGCTTTTTGTCTCTGAGGTAAAATGACCAGACGATCTCACACCAGAAGAGTCCTGATCCCGCTGTGCACAGATATTAAGGTAGGTAGGCTTCATCCTAAATGTTTTAAAAACACGAACAACAGCTTCCCCAAAGCAAGTAAGGATGAAATATCTCCACTGCATACACAAAGTACTGGGATTTAAAATGTTTATTAAGTTTGTTCATTTTTTTACAAAAGAAACACAATACAAGACAATCCCATTAATGATACGTACACAATGTAAAAAAATGAAAGGTAGCAGAAAGAAGAATAAATCTTATTATATCTGCCCCTTTTTTCAAACAATCAGATTAAACAATAATAATATTTCACCAGTAGTACAAAATGACTAACTCTTTCTAATTTTCTAATACTAATACATAACTAATAATCGATACAAAACACATTAATAATATTTCACCAGTAGTACAAAATGACTAACTCTTTCTAATTTTCTAATACTAATACATAATTAAAAATTGATACAAAACACATTAATAATCTTCCACCAGTAGTACAAAATGACTAACTCTTTCTAATTTTCTAATACTAATACATAACTAATAAATAATACAATACACATTATGCTAATTCATATATATTTTTTCAACAAATTCCTTTTGATCATTTTCTTAAATGTAAACAGTGACTTGGCATTTTTAACTACATTCTCCAAGCCATTCCATAATCTAATTCCCTGGATTGAGGTAGAACGTCCCTTCAAACTTGTTCTGAATTGTGGTTTTACAAACATCTCTGTCCCCTTAAGATTATAACAACTTTGTCTTTTAACAAAGTGCATTTGGATATTTAAAGGTAATTTGTTGTTCTGAGCCCTATACATAATTGATAAAATATTATAATCAACCAAATCATGGAACTTCAATAATTTCAGTTGATAAAATAATGTACTGGATGGATGACAGTAATGTTTTCTAGTGATAATTCTTACAGCTCTTTTCTGTAATACAAAAATAGGCTTTGTGATTGTTTTACACGCTTTCCCCCAAACATCAATACAATAGATTAAGTGTGGAACAATGATTGTGTTATACAACAAATACAGAGCTTTATCATTCAATAGGTCTCTGACCTTGTATAGTACTGCAATCGATTTAGCTATTTTTATTCTTACAGAATTTATGTGTTGTTTCCATGTCAGTTTGTCATCAATGATAACACCCAAAAAATAAAGTTTTCTTGAAATGTTTGGGGGTGACATTTGCTTCAACAAACATTATTTGGTTTAAATGAAACCACAAAAGGATTTTGATTTAGTGAAGTTTCTGTAAATAAAATTAAAAACTTTTCAGTATTCTCAGTTGTTAGTTTGAATTTGAAGAACTTCTTCTCTTGTGCCAGGTGTCATTTTCTGTGATGTGCTCTGACACTCTCCAGCTGTTCCTGTTTTATCTCGGGTGTTTAGTTGTCTACTTGTCTCTTTCCTCCACAGTCTGTCAACATTATTATTTTTTTTGCTGTTAATACCTGCTGTTGCCTGTATTCACACATGTTGTGTTTGCTCTTTTTCTTTTTGTGAATTTCTTAGTTTTACGTCACTTATTTTACTCCTTTTTTCCTTGGCCTTTTTCTTCATTAGGTCTTGATCAGTTTTTGGTGGTTTATAGAAACAACTTTTTTTTTTTTAAACTCAACAATTTTCCACCATCTAAATAAATAGTTTTCTGTATGAATTGCCTGCTGGCCATGTACTGCGTTTGGATTCTTTAAAGAGCTAAAAAAAAAAACAGTTTGTGAGGAAAAAGTATGGATCCAACAGTTTTTCAGACTTTAGTCTGCGTTGCTGTAGCCAATGGCTAACTACTTTTATCCAGCCAAGGACTCACCTTTTATGAAGTATCACACTGGTTTTCTGAAAACTCGCCCTGAAGGAATTAAAGCATCCAGCTGTGGTCCTGCTCAGCCTCTTCCAGCTATTTTGACTCATATGATGGACTGGTTCTAGCTTAACAGCCAGCTGTTTCACTTTGCCCTGGAGCCACCTTCTGGAGATTCTGCTTCAAGGAAACAAATCTCATAGCTGCAACATGTTGTAGAGCACATATGTCAAAGTGCCGGCCCACTCGCCACATCCGGCCCGCAAATTAATTATCTATGGCCCCCTGGATGATATTTAATTACTATTAGAAATGGCCCACTGGCCACAGCCGTGCTGGTGTTTTGCATGCACCAACACTACATTCCCCACAATGCAACGGTAGTAGGGGTGGGGCCGATCCGATCCGGAGTTGTGTCTCATGAACCCAGAGTAATAAGACCCGCCTCACGTCACATTCAGGAAATCCATTCCATAGTTTGCAGCCAGCTACAGTGTGCGGACTGAGTGAGTAGCACTTTAGCTAACAGCTAGCCAACTTTTCATCGTAACATGTCCGCTGTGTGGGAGTATTTTACACTAAACACCCCAAGACAGCAACGAGCAATGTCTGCAGAGCCATAGCGCCACATTAAACTGTGGTCAAGTTAGTTTTACGTTGGACGTTCGAGCTCTGGGGCTTCAGCGGGACGCCACTCTCGCTGAACCGAAACAAGGAGACCGACCGCGGCCAGCTGCGTCCAGTCCGACCCGCTGTCTTGCCCGTCTCGTAGGAGGGACAGGCTGAGAGCGGCTGACCAAATCAGAGCGACCGCCCCGGATTGAACAATAAAAACACACCGCTGAAGCCACGGAGCTCAAATGTTCACAGAGAAGTTGCTAAACTTCATCATAATTAATGACCAACAGCTATCAGCTAGAAAATGAAGGATTTCACAGCTTGATACTTGCAGCCAACAGTAAACAACCATAAAAAAGCATATTAATTAGAAATCATGAAAAAACTGTATTAAAAAAACAAAACGAAACATAAACAGCTACATTACAAAACAATGTAAAATATTAAAAGCAGGAACATGTTTGTGTTGATTTATGCCAAGAACTTAGCAGATGTAAAGCTAGTTAATATTTTATTTAATTCATTTATTCATTAATTTAAAAGAGACGTAATAAAACAAATTACAGTAATCAAAAAGAAAACATTGAATGATAAGAGTGCAGAAAGAAGAAGAAAAAATCTTATATCACCCCCTTATAATAAACATTGAACCAGTACGGCCCTTGGCTTGTAGTAAATTAGTTTTTTTTTTGGCCCTCGGTGTATTTGACACCTCTGTTGTAGAGGATGTGCTGACCATCATCCAGGTGAGAACCTGCCTGTTTGTGACTCAACTCCACTCCAGCAGCTAATAAAACTGATGCCTCTTTTTGTGTCTCCAAAGAGGTAAAAACCTCTTCAGTGATGGAGCTTCTGGCGCACGGTCCGTGCATATCCAGCCTCAGTGTCTCAGTGTAAGAGACATAATTGACGTTCGTTAGGTTTAAATGAATTTGTGCTCAGTTTAATCTGAGATTGTACAGATAATGGTTTGTATTCTAATTGATTTTGAACACGTTTAATATAAAAACAATTCAAAGTGAATGGCACACAATCAATCCACTGAACACCGATAAGAATGGAGTCTGTGACCTCCAAACTGATTCTCACTGTTCATTGGTTACACCCAGGGCTTAATTTGAGCTGGATCGTGCCAGAATAGGATCCAGGAACTCTTATTTTGACAGGGTACATTCCGATAACTGTTTGCTTGGATCCGGTAACTCTCAAGCTTACTAATAATAAAGTTATGAACAAATTTGACTGCCATGAACAAATAAAACCTATGTTAGATATGTAATCTGAAAATAATTACATAAACACTAATTTTAAACACAACAGCCACTTACCAGCGTCTTAATATCATATAAGAGCTGGCTCTTTAAGTAGTATTTCTGCTTCTACCTTTAAAAAAATCTCTGCCCCTAAAAGTGCAGCGGAGATGGGAGATGGGGGGTGGTTAGGATGCTTGAGAGAAGCAGAGCATGCTCTATTCACACAAGGAGAGCTGTTGTTCAGGCTACTTCTTGTTGATCTCTAAAATAGTTATTGAATCAAGTGTTTACAAATGTAGGTAAATGTAGATGTTTAACAACACGTTAAAATACACCAGAATGCAGAAAATGATATCTACTTTATTCAACTACCCCTGCCCTCCTGTGATTTGTGTTCCAGCATTGTTTGGTTTACAAATTAAGCACTGGTGGTTATACCTCTTTTAAGCATGCTAATACTGACATGATGCTGGAATAAACTTGTTTTACAGGTGGACAACACAACATTGGGTTTCACATGTAAAGATTTTAGTAAATTATACTTTGAAATGGTGAATCGTCCTCGTTTGACCATACATGTAGAATAACAAACCATTGATTCCTTCATGGTTTGTCCAGCAGTGGCATTGTGGAGGCAGAGAGACTTTTCATTATGTGACCCTTTTAAATCTCAGGGCAATATCCTTTTTTATTGGAGTGATCAAAGGGTTTGGCACTTATTTGAGAAATAAGCACTGCTGTGATGCAAGCAAGTGGAAAGAAGCAGGAAAACCATTTTATTTTTCAGCTCTTTGTTCAGTGAACAAGTAAGCATTGTTATCAGCAGATATAAATCCTTTATGCTCGTGGGAGACGCAAGTGCTTCATACTTTTAAAGTATTTCAATCTAGATTTTGTGTTATTGCTAAAATGAAGAGAATACTAAATAAATTTAGAAAGAAACATTTACAAAATGTATTTATTTATCAAAGAATATTTAAGATTTTTAGCAAAAAATGCAATGCAGCATCAGGTCATTAGGATGTGAGAAGGAAAAGATGAACTGATCTTCTGAAGGCATGGTTTTGAAAATTAAACTTTTTTTTTTAGATCAAAAATCAAGTTGGTCTGTAAATGACTTCTTCATAAATTCAACACAACAAATTCAGTTCCAGCTCAAGTCAGTCCAATTATGAAACAATAAAATCAGCTTCTGGTTTCAGCAATTATTGTCCTAACACTGCTTTATACAATTTTAGTAGAGAAAATGGAACTAATCATAACACAAATGTAGGAATTCTCACAAATGTGACCTCACAAATAACGTATATGAACATTTAATATCTTAATAAGCAGCTTCAAGGCTCTGACTCGGTCACGGTTCTCATTAGGAATGGCCGAGTGCTGCAGCAGCTTCTAACAAGTTTAATGCTGCAGTAATGAAAACATTTCCAGCAGCAAATGAAGCATTTGTGAAGGTTAAAAACCAGAATCAATTAAATAATTACTAATTATGGAAGCAAACATCCCACAATAAGCAAATACTGTATAGATTAGCTGATGATGAAAGAGAAATCTCTCTATTCACATTCTTTTCTAGAAAGAGAAAAAGCAACAATGGAGTAGATTTATATTTGATGATTTCAAATATCCAGATTAGAAAAACTCCAAAGCTCAGGATACATACAATTTTTGAGAGAGGGATAATTTCCTCCCACATTTTTAGTGCTTTGATCATGGTTGAAATTATAAGAGGCTTCTGATGTGTTCATGTTGTGTTCATACTCATCATGCTGGGTTCTATTACATTCAACTGTACAAAAGTCCTTTTTTTATTTCTTAGACAAGAAAATGGGTTTCATCCAAAAATCTTAGTTATTTGACAGATATATTATAATGAAAAAAAAATCTGCATGTAATATGTGTTTGATGCTGTCACTAAATGTCTTGATTTGACATATTTTAAAATTATTTCTCTAGCTCACATGTTTACTTGTATATTTTACTGCTCTATCATTTTTTGGTATTCCTACTCGCATCTCAGCTAGTACATATAACAAGAACTTGGTAAATTTGTGTGAAACAAATGAAAACTAAAAATGTGACAGCATGTGAGAGAATGTTTTTATTTTGAGGACATAACTGAGAGAAAAATAACACAAGTGCATCCAGTGTGATACTGTACGTACATTGGAGGACTCTAATGAAGCACGTATGATGCGACATATTAGTTTTCAGGTTAATAACCATGGCAACCACATGACACTATGTGGGTGGATCTTTGGTGTTAAATAAAGGGGTGAGGCGTGGGTGGGGGGTACGCTGGTGTTAGCTTAAATACACACATGCTGTTGTCTAAACTTTTAGGTACTCTAGCATTTTAAAAAGAGCTACAGGTTAAATCTTCAACTTTATTTTCTTGCTAATTCAGAAAGCTGTAAATATGGAGCACAACGCACAACTTGACATTTAAAAGACATTTAACAACCTGCTGATAATTGCAGGGTAACAAGCCTAAAATACTGTGATCTAGCTCAAGCAATGACACAGGAACTAATGTTTGGATGTGTTACAGATTGTTAAAATTATGTGCACTTAGTGATCAAAGGATCTAGATTTGCTGTTTTAATTTTGTGCTACATTGTGGACAAGGGGCTCGTGTGTGTGTGTGTGTGTGCGTGTGTGTGTGTGTGTGTATGTATGTATGTATGTATGTATGTATGTATGTATGTATGTATGTATGTATGTATGTATGCATGCATGCATGTATGTATGTATGTATGTATGTATGTATGTATGTATGTATGTATGTATGTATGTATGTATGTATGTATGTATGTATGTATGTATGTATGTATGTATGTATGTATGTATGTATGTATGTATGTATGTATGTATGTATATATATATGTATGTATATATATATGTATATATATACATATATATATATATATATATATATATATATATATATATATATATATATATATATATATATATATATATATATACAGGTAGTCCCCGAATTACGAGCGCTCTGATCTACGAGGTTCCAGACTTACGAGCTGGCGAATTTTTGGAAAAAACGCAAAAAATACTGAGTTTTCATGTGTTTTTTCACCACAGTTAGTTAGCTAAACATATGGACACACGTTTCCGATCATTTTTATGCACTCATAAGCAGTTTTTTGATGAAAAACGAGTGTTTGTAGTCGCGCTAGCGAAACCGTTCCAATTTACGAGCGAAATTCCGGACTTACGAGAGACATGGCAACCGTTCCAAATTACGAGATTTCCGGTTTACGAGCGCCTCGTTGTAACGGATCTCGCTCGTAAATCGGGGACTACCTGTACTG
>JBBPBX010074479.1:0-17568 GCA_038048925.1 Garcialebias charrua
TGGATCGATGGATGGATTACCCCAAAATTAACTTTTTTATCTGATAAACTCCCATGAATGTGTGTAAAATGTTGTATAGCTCTTATGTCTGTGTTAATTTTCATGTTTTGTGCGGATTTGTTCAAATCGGCAATATTTGGTCTAAAAACGTGTTTACACTAATCCTATGGGTTGAACTGTGCTATTGCAGCCTAATTTTCTTATTGGTCAATGACTCTCACTGTGACGTGTCTTCTCACTCTGTTGTCACATCTTCTGCTGGGTTAGTATAAAAAAGGGGTTCAAGCAAAGCCACTTCCCTGCAGAGATTGGGAGTTGGATTAGCGATAGCAACGTAGCATTAGCATTGTGAGTGTGATGTTTCATTGCACGCTTAATAAACATACTGTTTTGGAGCTGACATTGTTTTATCGCTTAAATCACAATATACACTTTCTCATACAGCACAACCCTTCATTGCTCCGTTCTTTGCATTTTTCCTTTCTGTCAATTACCCTCGCGCTTGCCATACACTCTCTCGCGGTGCGTTCACTGACAGTCTGTAACATAAATGCACAAGCACCACTGATCGATATCATTTTCAGGTTAGCAGAACAGCATATTTATTAGCCCAGGCTCAGGGCCACTGTGCTCCAAGTCCTCCACCTCACTAACGTAACTCTCCATGTTACATACATTATGCTAATGCTAGCTGCATGTCACGGTCTCTCGTCCTAGCCCCACCGCCTCCCCTCCTTTAGGCAGTGCCTCTTGGCACACCCACTTTGTTGCATTTTTTAAATCTTGTCTTGGGGCGGAGCTATCGTTTCACTAATAGGGGACCTGTGTGGTTCTTCACCAGCCAACAGTAGACCCCTGTACAAGTAGTCCCCGACTTACGAGCGCTCTTACTTACGAGGTCCCGGACTTACGAATATGTATCTCATAAAATAAAATATATATATATATATTTTTAGAAATGAATACATGTACAGTACTGTACAGTCACCAAGCACTTAGCTTATCCTAACACAGTTTTTAAAGATGAAGTAGTGAGTTGAGTTGTCTCCCTTTCACATAAAGGGAGCTAGCTCCCTTTATGTGAATGGAACCTGTTGGGGAGGAGGGAGACAATTCAACTGACTCCTTAACTGTGTTAGGATAGGCTAAGTGCTTGGTGACTGTACAGTACTGTACTGTACATTTATCCATTTATAAATAAATAAATTAATATATATACTATACAGTATATTTTTAATAAATAGATAAATATACAGTATTGTACAGTCACCAAGCACTTAGCCTATCCTAACATAGTTTTTAAAGATGAAGGAGTGAGTGGAATTGTCTCCCTCCTCCATATTCCCATAAAGGGAGCTAGCTCCCTTTATGTGAAAGAGAGACAATTAAACTCACTCCTTCATCTTTAAAAACTGTTAGGATAGGCTAAGTGCTTGGTGACTGTACAGTATTGTACATGTATTCATTTCTAAAAAAATAAAAAATATATATTTTTTCTTTTTTATGGTGATCCTACTTACAATTTTTTGACATACGAGTGCCCCTTAGGGACGGAACTCGCTTGTAAGTCGGGGACTACCTGTATTTCTGTACAGACCAAGTGGGGACTTTTATTTTCTGTAATAGGTCTGACATGGGCTGAAACAAAAAAATATACACACATTTTTATGTGCGTATAATTATCCTATCTGTCTGTCAGTCCATGTCGGTCTGTCCATCCCTACTTCATTAGGAAGTTCAGAAGTAAAGATATTTGATAAAAAGGTCATGTTCTTCTTTATCTGGAGTGTGTATGTCACTCCATACTATCCAAGAGGGCACTTAGGTCGTTTTATACAAACCAAGTGGGGACGTTTTATATTACAATAGGTTTGACATAGGCTGTTGAAAATTTGTTTTTAAAAATGTGCTCTGTAAATAACTTTTTTACTCTTTATTCTGACCACTTTGTACTGCAGATCCCTTCACTATTGGAATGTTAGTTCATATAATATTCAACCTTTCCATGCTGAGGAAACATGTCTGACAAATATTGGGATCTGTATTTTATATAAACTGAAACAGTTCATCTGAAGTTGTTTTGATTCAGCTTACATATTTTTTTGTCTATAAGTAATAATTTTATTTTATCCAACCATCCTGGAGTGTGTATGTTGCTCCATCCTATCTTAGTGGGGACCTATGTTGTTCTTCACCAGCCAACAGTGGACCTCTGTCGTTCTATACAGACCAAGTGGGGACCTTTAATTTTCCTGTAATGCCTTTGACATAGGCTGGAACTAAAAAATATACACACATTTATTTAGTTATTTATTTCGGTCTGCCTGCCTGCCTGCCTGCCTGCCTGCCTGCCTGCCTGTCTGTCTGTCTGTCTGTCTGTCTGTCTGTCTGTCTGTCTGTCTGTCTGTCTGTCTGTCTGTCTGTCTGTCTGTCTAAATGAACAAGAATCTTGTCATTTGAGACATTTATTTTCCACCAGATTCAAATCCTACTATCTTCTTGAGCCAATTGAATATAATCCTATATTCTTTTAATTTGAAAAATATTAATTGTATCCTTATTGGTTATTTTAACATTGATGTCTTCAAGGACAATGCAATTACAAATTAATTTTATAGCATTCTTCACTCCACTTCCTTTTATCTGACCATACTTACACTAGAGTAACACACTCCTCCAGATCTATCATTGACAATATCATTACGAATATCCAAAATACTAAGCTGGAGACTGGGAATGGACTAGGAATCATACCATTTTCCTACTGTGATATTTCTGAATTGTGTACATAAATCTGCACCTCTACATTTTGAGATAACTAGTAAGGTGCTGAATAAAATGACTCTGTTACAGCTTTTTGTAAGCATTATAACCAAAGCTTGGGCCAGTGTTTTCAATGCATGTGATCCTGATTCTACACATAATAATTTGATTCATGAATTATCTGAAGCTGTAAGATTAACTATTCTACAAAAAATATATTAGAGCTATTATTAATATATCAATGAGTATGCTACATTAATCCAGAAAGAGGAAGTCTGTCTGTTTGTCCCTACTTCATTAAGAAGTTCAGAAGTAAAGATATTTGATAACAGGTCATTTTCTTTATCTGGAGTGTGTATGTTGCTCCATCCTATCCAAGAGGGGACTTGTGTCATTTTATACAAACCAAGTGGGGACTTCCTTTCTGTAATGCAAATCAATAAATGAAATCCATTCTTATAAATATAGATTGAAGCAACAAGTGTTAAAAATTCATACAATTAAAAAGTTTGTTGATACGTCTCATGCGGAACGATTTACAAGTTATATTGGGTGGCCTCAGAGAAAATAGTATTCTGTAATACAAATACAGTAGTAACACAAAATGCACTCCTTTAAATGAAGACCGAGTACAAATGTTAATTTTAAATTTAGTTGAAATAAGTTTTAAAAGTGGCTAATGAATGTTTGGGAACTGAAGAAAATGAATTAAGGAAAATACAAAAGAAGAAAACAATTTACTTCTGACCTTTTTACATTACTTTTTTTCTAATTGCTTTTTTTTATTCCTCTTTAAATAAAACTTTTTTATTTTGCTGCAAAAAATACTAAAGTGTGTTTCTAGATCCTGGTTTGTTCTGAAATTAGCCTTTTTTTCAGCCACTCTACAGCCTGAAAGGCTTCTTTAGGCTCCTTTGTAATGTTAAGTGCAGTGTGTTACAAAGCGACGTGTGTAAACAGGCCATTGAAATTCATGCTCCAACCTGCTGTGGCGCTGTAGAGCATTAACTCTTTACACTCACACACACTTAGGTCCCCTCTTGGCAAAAGTTGTAAAAATTTTCCAGATGGTTTTTAACATGTTTTTAACTTGATTTAGAGCATGACCAAGAGGGGACCTAAAAAATGTCCCCTCTTGGTCGGAGGGTCCCCTGTTGGTGAATGTGTAACGACGCGCATGTTCCCTGTTGGATAGTTACGCAAGTACACACACACACACACACACACACACACACACACACACACACAGCTTCTCTGCTTTGTGATAGTTAGTGCGCTTTTCATACACAGGTGACACCATAAAATGTCTGGTGGTGTATTTAACAGCATTTATAAGATGTAAGAGGGTCTTGCATGTTATTTATGACCCATTTGAGTTTCCATACATCCACTTATTTTATTTATTGTTTTGTTTTCTTGTGCTCGCCAGTGTTTTCAAGAATCACTGCAAACTAAAGCATTTTCACACTGCTGATTTGAAACACAGGTCTTCAAGCTCCTGTGCTTCATCTGAGCCAACCATTCTTGCTTTACTTTGATGTAGAGTGCTTCTGATTGTGTTTTCTTTTACTAATTTTTCTGCCATAACAGCTAGCAAAAAGCAGTAAAAAAAAACAACAAAAAAACATGATCACTTGAAAGTACTGTAACATGCTTCATTTAAAAGTCAGAGTCAGAGTCAGAGTCAGAGAGAATTTATTGTCATTTGCACCGCATGTAGTACATGTGTTGAAAACGAGATTATGTACACAGGGTCCCAGTTACATCCAACAACAAATGCAAGAGAAAAACAATAATAACATCTAGGATTAACTAAGAGAGACATCAGCTAGTAATACACTAAGCCCTAATGTAGTAGAAAAACATCATTATAAACAGCAGCACGAACATGAGCAGATGGTCACAGATGAACGCAGCAACAAGAAACAGATCAGTATCAGTATGATGTGACATTTTGCAGTGTTTATTCTTATTATTTATTTATTCATGAGTCTGACAGCCTCAGGGTAGAAGCTGTTTCTCAGTCTAGTGGTTCTACATTTGATGCTCCTCAACCTCCGTCCCGAGGGGAGTGGTGCAAAGGGGGACCAAAGATGCAAAATTCACTTTTTAATGTTTTTTTTACTCAACTTTGGTTATGTACTTCTTAAAAAAACAGTCCTAGGGCCAAAAAAATGCACCCAGTGGTATATTTACTCTTAAGTATATTTATTTTTCAGTGATATAAATGTCTCGTTTTCAAATCAAGCGCCAGGACAACCCACCCCAACCTGAGTCCAGCCCCTCACCTAGCAACCCCTGGTGATGCTCCACCCACTTCAGTATAAAAGACGTCACGGTTGTTTTTCCTGAGTTCATCTCAGAGTTCGATGTTTCGTTGTTGTTAAAATGCAGTACCGCTAATAACTAATTATCTATCAGTAAAAACGAAAAAACTTATTTACGGGCTCTTAAATCAACCGGACGACTGCTCACGGACCATATCCGGTCCGCGCCAGATGTGGTCCGTCAAAAAAAAGCGGTGCTCGCACTAAGAGTTAGCAGCCAGTGTGTTACTCTGCAGCCTTATTGCTGGTTTTCAAAGAGTCAGACGAAGAGTTTTTAACATGGAGGGTGAACTTATGGATGTTTCTCAGCAGCCTACGCGACGCGTCAGCGCCTCATTTGCCCTGCCCAAAATGGCGTCTGCCTCAGGGTCTGACTCAGGGTCCCCTTTGGAGGGCGGAGCTAATGTAAACAGATTTTTGAAGGGCATGGCCTTATCTTAAACAGCTCGTTCAGAACAGAAGTCAGAAAAGGCACAACTAGAAAGGGGATATTTTATTATCCAAGAATTATTTTGTGCATTAAATTGAATGAACATGATCTGGATAGCCCACAGACATACCATAAAAATGTATAGGACCAATATTTCGTCTCCTTTAATAACATGCACCACACCCTGACATCTGTACTGCAGCAGTTTGGTACAAATACACGTATTGTTACAATCCTAGTTTTCTTTAACACTAAATGAAGGGGACTGATGGACTGTGTAGTTATGCCGAATATATTTTTTGAACGTTTACAACTTTATTTAAAAACATTAGTTTTCATTAGGCAGATTGCAGGTGGGAGTGGTGGCGCAGAGGTTAAAGCCCAAGACCCACCATGTTTTCAAATTGCATCGCCATTAATATTTATTAGTTTATTTAAAAATAATACAGGAGCGTTTACTTATATTGTGGAGAAATAACACTAAATGTGTTATTTCATGATTTATAGCAGATTTTAGCATGCAGCTCCGGGAAAATCTGCCCCTCTCCATATATGGGCATTCACAAGGGCATTCACGTCACCAAAGTGACGCCTTGGAGTTACAGGCGAGCAGAGGAAAAGAAAAAGGAAGCATTTTTAAATATTCCCTAAAGCTGCCTGTTGATTAATCCTGCTGTCGCTCACTCATATTCTGAGCGAGCATCCACTTAGACATACTAGTTTAATTCGTTTGATCGCGACAAATTCATTCATTTCCGCATCGACTTTTTATTCTCTCCCCCCGTGACCAGAAAGGCAGCCAGCCGCTCAGCTGAGCTCTGCGCGCGCGCGTGCTTCCCGACCCGTGCTGCGCAACAAGGCTGACGAGAGATAAGAGCAGATACATACACTCGAGGGAGCAAATTACACCGGCACGAGGAACTTCAAAGGTGACCAGCGGAACGAGGAGCCAGAGACCGCGCGGCTCGCGGCTCGCTCCTCAGGGGCAGAATGAATGAGAGCAGCAAAAGGTCCGCAGCGGTGTTATAAAATAAATAATAAATAAAATCAGAGCGCTGGTCCATATACACACAAATGGAAATGGAAATATGCAGGAAATATGCAGTTTTAACTACCACTCTCTCTCATAAACCTCCATGGAAACTCACTCCTACCTTCTGCCTTCTGGGTGGAGATCGATGTAATAAAAGGCATGACCCTTCGGGACTCTTCGGCCAGGTTTCCGGATTCATTCGGGAGTGTTTTTTTTTTTTTTTTTTTAACCCTCGCCTGGCCCAAATGCAAAAATGAAAATAGACCTAATAATAAATTACAGTAATTGTACAATATGGTGAATTGTTAGTGTCATGGTGGGTGTTGTCCTTTAAGAAGGTGAGCCTGTGATCTGAAGATCGGCGGTTCAAGCCCCGGTACCGACAACATCAAAAATGTGGGTGGGATAAGTGAAGCAGTCACACCTGTCTCCACCCTCATCTGCCCCACTCTGGGCCCTTGAGCAAGGCCCTTAACCCACACCATCTGCTCCCCCGGGAACCCTAGATATCAGCTCTCTGCTCCACACAGAGGGCTGTGGTAGCTCGGTGGTCTGAGGTTGTGTCAGGACGGGCATCCGGTGTGAAAACAATTGCCAAGTCTTTGTGCGACTAGTTCGCTGTGGCGACCCCTGAAGAAGGGAGAAGCCGGAAAAAAAAAAAAAAAGACAGATTTCACTTTACACAAATTGGTTTGTTGTTCATTTGAATAACAAGCTGAGATGAACATGAAGCTCAGTGTCACAGTATTCAGACTGTTGGTGCTGTCCTCGTCCAGGAGCAGAGCAGGACCCTGCATGGATATAAACAATTTGAAGCAAACACAGCTTAAATGCAGACACTCACTGAATTTACTGATTGGCAAATAGGAAATTTATTGTTGCATTGTCCCCACATTTGCCTGTGTGTGCAAACAACAATTTTTATATTCAAACAAGAGGGAAACCCAGCTGAACACACTGAAGAATATAAAATGATGTGATCACTGTTCAGACTCTGGATCTGCTCATGCTGTTTTCTTGTCTTAAAAAATCCAAATGAATGAACAAAGTCACCTCAGCCAATTTTATTATAAACTAATCCATGTCTGCTGTGGGTTTGTTTGTGATCTAGCCTCACCCAGATTAATGTGTTGTTCTTTAGGATCCTTCTGTTCTCTAAAACAACTCTCATTACTCAAAGTTGAACTGAAATATTCCCCAGTAAATATACAGTGCAACACTGCACTTTGTGCTGTTGTGCAGAATATGTGGCTTAAAGTAACTGTGACATGCATATCCTACAAATACAAAAACTGGAAGAAAACATCTTTAATATTCAAGAAACTTGGCATAATACACAATTTTACGCATTTTGTCACATAACTGTCATATTATTTTTACTTGGTGTGGTCATAGTGAAACAGGAAGTGACATCAAAGGAGAACTCTACAAAAAGAGAAATCCCTGGTCTTTGTTTATTGAAACAATTGACATTCTGACTCCATCTCTAATAGTGACGCAAAATAAATTAAAGAAACATCAGATTCTTCTCTACTCTCTGTGCTGTTAGCCTTTGTAGCAATGATCTGCTCACAGGCAGACATTGCACTTCCTGTTACTGCACATGAAAATATATGTGGTTAGAATATTTTTGACCATTATTAATATCTTTCTAAAACATACATTCATGTTAATTACAAAAAATGTCACAGGCTCTTTAAATTATGAACAGTGTAACAATTCATATTTTTTATAAACTGAGACGGTCTTGTAGTGTAGAATGGTTAAGAAAGAGCTAATTTCAAATCATTTAAATCTTTGCTCCTCTCTTTAGCCTTCATTAAAAGAATGTCCGATGGCTAATTTGTGTCCATTTGCCAGCTTTCTTTATGTCCTCACATGTAACATGTTTGTGTGTTTAGGCTCAGCAGATGCTGTCTGCCTGTCAGGAGAAGATCGATGTGTCCAACACCGAGGGCTACGAGCTCTTTATCAGCCAGCTCAAAGAAGGTCTAAAGAACACCTCACATGAGACTGCAGCCAATCACAAAGTGGCCAAGGTAAGTCCGTCAGCCAGTTGGAAAAAGGCTTTATTGGTTGCATGTCACACATGAAGAGAGCTGCTCTGTTGTTACTGAGAGTTGATCAGTAGTTAGTAACAAGGGTTTTGAATGGGGAGAGGCAGCAATGTGTGGTAAAGCATGTGAGCCATCACATAAATTTTCTCTCTATGTTTGGGACATAATTTTCCCTTTTTTATTCTCAAGTGTACATTTCCCAGTTTGTGTTGCTCTCCCCAGGAGATAAGAACAGGCATGAATGACTTTGTTTGGGGCTAAAAGGTCAGTGTTGTGGCAATTCTTTCTGTAACACAATTTAAAGTTCATCATTTTTAACCCTGATTGTTAGGTTTAAACAGGAGATGATGGAGATTGAAGAAAATAAATAAAATGCACATGATACTCAACCACTGGCTCATACAGAAGTGTCTAAAGTATAACTTTTCTGTTGGGGTTGTTTTTAGGAGATAACTTATCTGTCAGAATGCTGTTTGTCTCCTGCTGTGAAAATGGAGTATCAGGGAAATGACCTTCCAAAAGACTCATGTTTCTGAAAATGTTCTTGCAGCCACGGTGCAGCTTTTATGCCTCTTATCAACAGGTCTGGTTCCTGTAAGGTCCCATTGTGGCTAGTTTGGGCCAGTTCCTATGGGACCGGTTTATTTCTGTATCCATGCGCGCATTAGGACCCCTTTAGTGGGCGTGAAGTTCTCCTGCAGTGGGCGGGTAGTTCTCCTGCAGTGGGTGGATCATTAATATCAACGCTTCTAACCAGCTGGTGGCGCTAGTGATACATTAAGCTCTTTACGAACCACCACTAACAATAGAAGAAGAAGAGCTGGGGAAAACAACACACAACAAAATGGATGACCTCGTTGCTTTTTTCAACGTTCTGCTTTGCCTGTTGCTTTTTCAAAGAGTAGAAGAACTGAGCAGAGTTGGGAGGGAAGCGATTTTCAATCACAGAAGACAAGATATTTTCAGGCGTCGAAGAGAACTTCTGTTCAGACGTTTAACAGCAATCCGAACCATGGAAAGGCTGCGTTTATCCACACAAAACACTGAACAGTCTGGAGCAAAGTAGAGTTTTTGAACGTTTAAATGAAGTTTCCATAGCATAGCATAGTTCATTACTTATTAATAAACTACATTACATTGGACTCTGGAAAAACCTTTTAGTGTTTATGCTTAACCTTGCAGCTTATTAAATTAAGCTATCGCACATTATCTCAACAATTGAAGTGATGTTTAGCAAGAGGAAGCTAGGCTTTTTTAACTTCGATTTGATCCTCTATCCATTAAAAAACTACATGATTTGAAAAACATGGCTATAGTGTTTTAAATTTAAATCCTGCTGTGCTCCATTTTACCAGTCAAACTCACGGAGATATTTTTTGACCTTGGGTAAACATGCTGCAGAAGCTGCTGGATCCACAGGATGGACATCAGGCCACAGGTGTTTGAGATGCTATGATGGAGAAACTCCTGAATGAGGATGATTATAAACAGATTACACAAATCCTACACCTTT
Organism: Garcialebias charrua; assembly: GCA_038048925.1. Classification (NCBI taxonomy): domain Eukaryota; kingdom Metazoa; phylum Chordata; class Actinopteri; order Cyprinodontiformes; family Rivulidae; genus Garcialebias; species Garcialebias charrua. Next base: position 10,124 of record JBBPBX010074479.1, read on the forward strand.
ATAACTGTACTGCTATGTAGATTGATTTACAAAACATGGAAATAATGTATTATGGCTACAATTTCCAGTACTCATTACAGAAAAAACAAAACAATAGAAAAGCTACTCCTTATTTGTAACTGTCACTAATCATCTGAGGACCTTTGTCAATTTAATGAAAAATAGTGTGTGTGTGTGATTCAAGTTATAAAGCTGTGCTTTGCCGTGAGCTTGGGTTATGGAGATTGACACATGCCGAACAATCTCCATTTTGCAAGCTTACAGAACGCCACAGCTTTATAACTTTATTCACACACTCCATTTTTCATTAAATTGACATTGCTCCTCAGATGATTAGCGAAATGTCTTCACTTCAAATGAAAGTCTTTTTTTTTAATCCATTTTGGTTTGGATTTGACATGTAAAGGATAACATAGAATCTTCACCAGTGTCGTTATAGGTTAAAAAAAAACAAAGTTACTTTGCTTATCCTACACTATTGACTTACAACAAAAATGCTGTAAGCGCTTCACTTTTGAAGATAAGATGGAAGCACAACTTACAATTGTGTTTTTATTAGAAATTAAGGCATACAAAACAAGAAAAAACTTTTTTAAGGTTTAGAAATATACATCTCTCGTAACTTATCGGTTTGCCATGGAACGGGCAACCGTTTCCAGCACCCCAAGGAGCGCTTGATTGAAAGCAGCCCTCTGGTCAGCCTCCTGCCTTCGTTGTGCTGCTTCCTCTCTTCTTAAAGCCATTTCCTCCCTCAGAATGGCTTGCTCCTGCTCCCTCGCTGCGTCAGCTTGACGTTGACTCTCCGCAGCAGCGGCCTCACGTGCTTTTTGGGCTTCCTCGATGGTTAACCGGAAGTGTTCCTCTCGCTGTGCCCGGTTCTTCTCCTCCTGTTCAGTCTGAGCTGTAATAAAGCTTTCAGCTACAGTTGTCGCTTTGCGCTTTCTATGACCTAGATAGAACAAACAAGAAAATGGCTGTTAGACAATGAAGTACAGAATGATACAGTTTTTAAATACGTTATTGAAGTTTTAGTTCCTGCTAATTTTGAAAAAAGATCGTAACATCAGGAATATGATTCTCTTCATAAAGCAATCTTGCACCTTTATGGTGGTAAGCAAGTGGGTATAAACAAATGACATGTATTCTTTTTCAAGAGTTTGTGTGAATTTAGAAAAAGAACAAGGCCATCATAAAACAACAAAAAAAAAACACACTGAATAATATGAATTATAAACTTGATGAATGAAAGTTAAAGTAATAAATGAATAATACATTTTAGCATTAACACAATTGAATAATTGATAATGTAGTTTTACTACATGTACGTTGTTTTACAAGAAAATAGTAAACACAACACAAAATTACTATCAACGTGATGTTAGACACGTTTGGTGCTGCTTCATACCTAGTAAGGGGTGTTGGGTGGGGCCTTTCTGCTGCGTGTTGACCGGCGGAGTGGATGTAGAATTCCTTGAAGCTGTACTTGGAGATTCAGTGGTCGGGGAAGGGTTTGAAGTGGGAAGGCTTGGAGAGTCAGAAACAGAATCTGAAGAGCCTTCTTCTTCTTCATGGACACTGTCTGCATCAAAAAAAGAGTGCAAAAACAGAAACAAAGTACAGTTAACATTGATGCCAAGTAATGACGACGTAACAGTGTGAGCCTCATTTGTTAAGATAGTGTATATACAGAATTTCTTGAATTAATTCTAATAGCTATTAATATAAATTTAATGCCATTACAATGTTTTTAATACTACTACAACACTGAGCTGGAACCATTGTATTTCAGTTCAGAGCAACTAATAGTAAAGTGATAAATTACTGTAATTTTCTTCCTAAAGTTTGGTAGTAAATGTAGTTTTATAACTATTTTTGTATGCTGGATACATCAAGTTGCTTCTTGCCTCAATAAAAAGCACTGACCTACTTGTTATTTAAATCTAACCCACGGCAAATAGTTATTTAACTTTTCACACACACAACATAACTCTAATGGCAAACAAAAAACTTGAAACTTGAAACCAGAATAGTTTAAAATAATTCATCATTGAACACATGCAAAATTCAAATAGAGGGGGGAAAATAATAACAGCTGTACTGTATATTTCTGCCTGTAAGTCTCTGTTTTTAACAAAATTTACATGCCCTGGGACTTATAGGCCAAAGTGACATATTTATCGAATTTTTCCCATATTTATAAACCATTTTTGGACAGATATAACCGTTTCCATTTAGACTAAACCAAAAACAGCTGCACCACCCCGGTGAATTTGACCATTAAAGTGCATTTATTAAGCAAATGATAGACTGACACGCAACTCTGCTATAATTTACAGCTAAGAAACAATTCTTTAGGAGCTTTTTTGTTGTTAAATTTAAGATAAACGAGCGCATGCCTTCTTCCTTGTTGTTGTCGTCCCGCACGCGCGTGCAACAGCACCAAGCGCCAAACTATCTTTACAGCAGATTATTAAATCACGTTTTTAGTAAGAAAACGTTAGACTGAGACACACCTATGCTATAATTGACAGCTAAATAATTGTTTATGTATTTTTCTTCAGAGAAAGGGGCCGCTCCGAGTCCTCCCTCCATCTTTTTTTTTTTTTTCAGAAAAGCCTCTCGGCTGTTGCTGAAGTCTCCGGTGGTTTTTCAGTCCAAAAACGCTCAGAGAGTTGCATGACTCACTGGAAATATGTTTAAAGTTATAAAACACTCACCATCTACTATAGACTCCAGAAGAGAAGTGCTCCTCCGACTTGTTGTTCTCGATTTTTGGCAGCATGGCAGCTTGCATTTCCTGGAAGACTTCTTCTTCTTCTTCTTCTTCTTCTTGGCGGATTGCAAACAACGTTCAGGTGCATACCGCCACCTACTGGAGAAGACTGAATCTCCGCCCTCCGACCTAGGACTACGCCCCCTGACCAATCAGTGACCACACTGTGCTGATGTCATAACTGGACCCATGAGAACTGGTACTTTGTACCTAGTTGAGGCAGGCACCAAAATAGGACCGGTTTCTCGTGAACAGGACCCTGTGGGTACACTCCATAACTAGTTGTTAACTAGTTACGAACGAGCCCGAACGAGCGCCAACAGGACCTGTTGATAAGAGGCATTAGTGTCTTTAATGCGAGCAAACATGGTGTGGGCATTAAAAAATAAAGATGGATAGTTTTTTTAAATTAAAAAAAAAAATTAAATTAATTCATTTTACATCAATAAAAAAACAACGTTTAAACATACAGTGTGTACAAGACATAAAATGAAAGGAGGCAGAGAGAAGAAATAATCTTATAGTATCTGCCCCTTTTTTTTTCTTTTCAAAAAACAAAAAATACAAAAGCAAACTCAATCCAAACAATTAACTAAGGCAATGTTTTTCAAGTAATTGAACAAAAAACTTCATTTTTTGACTAGAAAATTACTAATAGAATGGATTTAACTAAAGATTTTCGTATTTTGTTAACAACTTAGATTTGATCATTTTTTTTAAACACAAGCATAGATTTAGCATATTTAACATCGTTTTCCAAATTGTTCCATAAATCAATTCCCTGTATCGAAACAGTCCGACCCTTCAAACTGGTCCTATACTGAGGTTTTGCAAAAATCTCAGTTCCCTTAAGACTCTATCGACCTTCTTTTGACAAAAAACTTTTGAACGTTTGGAGGCAGTAAGTTGTTTTGAGCTCTATACATAACTAATGAAATATTATAATCCACCAAATCATAACATTTCAATAACTTAAGTTGGTTAAATATTATATTAGATGGATGACAATAAGGTTTTCCTAAAATAATTCTCACAGCTCTTTTCTGTAAAATAAAAACAGGCTTTGTTATAGTTCTAAATGCCTTCCCCCAAACTTCAACACAATAAATTAAATGTGGAACAAAAATGGTATTATATAATAAATACAAAGCTGTCTCATTCAAAAAATCTTTAACTTTATACAGTACCGCAGTAGATCTGGCTAACTTAATTTTTACCGAAGTGATGTGCTGTTTCCACGACAGTTTGTCATCAATTATCACACCCAAAAACTTCACCTCATTTACTCTCTTGACTTCCACACCATCAATTTTTAGAAAAAAAATCCATATTCTTTTTTGTATTACTAAATAACATCTACTGTAATTGGTTTTTCCAAGATTCAGTGATAGCTTGTTTAATTTAAACCAGGTTTGTATTTTTGCAAATTCCATTGTTATCAACGCAGTCATTTGTTCAGTCACTACCAAAATAAAAGAAGGTAGTATCATCAGCAAACAATATACAATTTAGCAGTTCAGACACCTTCACTAAATCATTTACATATAAAATAAACAACTTTGGTCCGAGTATCGAGCCCTGCGGGGCTCCACATGTAATTGGACAGAAATCAGATTGTATATCGTCAACATACACAAACTGCTTTCTGTCCGTCAAATAACTCCATATCCACTGGAGAGCTTGCCCTCTAATACCATACCTGTTTAGTTTATTGACAAGAATAGTATGGTCAATAGTGTCAAACGCTTTTCTTAAGTCAACAAACAAACTTATGCAGTGTTGTTTTTGATCAATGGCTGTGGTGATTTTTTCTGTGAATTCCAGAAGTGCCATTGATGTGGAATTTTTCGATCTGAATCCATATTGGCTAGCACTCAAGATGTCGTGTTTTTCAAGAAATTTATCCAATCTGTTTACAAATACTTTTTCAAGAATTTTAGAGAATTGTGGTAACAGTGAAATGGGTCTATAATTGTCAAAAACACCTTCATCACCGTTTTTAAAAATAGGGATTACTTTAGCAACTTTCATATTATCAGGAAATATGCCCTCTGAAAGAGACAAGTTACATATGTAAGTAAATGGTTCAATGACCTGATGTATTATATTTTTTACAACCACCATATCCATATCAACCCAATCCCTAGATCTCTTGTCTGTAAAATTTTCAACTATCAGAAGTATTTCCTTATTGTCAATTTTTTGTAGAATCATAGTATCTTCACAGTCTTCAATCAAATAGTTCACATTTCCATTAACACTTGGGATTGTATTTGCAAGATTTCAAAGTCAAAGTTAACTTTATTGTCAGAACTGCAATATGTACAGGACATACACAGGATTGAAATTGCATTTCTCTCAGTCCCTCGGTGCAACAGTAACCATTTAAACACTAAAACACTGAAACATTTAATAAACATAAGCATAAAATAGTAAAAGTGTAACACTGTCCTGAGTTTTTGCATAGTAGTATAAAAGTATGAAAATTTACACCAACACTAAAACACTAAACATTTAATGAACATAAGCATAAAATGAAATAATAAAAGTGTAATACTGTCCTGAGTTTTTGCATAGTAGTATAAAAAGTATATCTATAAAATAAACTGAAGGTTCTAGCATTGACATTTGCAAAGAGTGGCAAAGCAGCATATGAGTTAATGTACACAGTATATGTATGAGGTAGTTGATGTTGGTATAGAGGCAAAGTGGCATATGCAGTAAGGCACATAAGGCACATTGGGCATCCTTAAATAAGGCTAGTCAGAGAATACTGTATATGTATCAGCAGTAGTGTAGATATAAAAGTAGTGTAAATGTAAACAGTAGTAATAAATGTAAACCGTATTAATAAATGTAAACAGTGAATGTAAACAGTAGTTTACATTCACTGTTTACATTCATTAATTTGTTAATTTATTAATTTGTTAATTTGTTAATTAATTAATTAATTAATTGATTTGGCCCTATTTTCACAAAATGGTTATTAAATTCATTTACAATTTCATTTTCATCTTGCATTTCTTCATCGTTTTTCTTGAAAAACTGTGACAAGCTTGTATTATTTTTAGGATTTTTCAAAACACTGTTCAAAACTCTCCAGGTTCCCTTCATATCACCATTTGTTTTATGTAATACATCACTATAAAATTCTCTCTTTTGTCTTTTTATAATTTCTGTTAATTTGTTCTTGTATTTTTTATATTTAGTCTCCGCCTCGGGAGTTCTGCATTTCAAGAAACAAGAATACAGATAGTTTTTTTTCTTGCATGCATTTCTTAAACCTGTTGTCATCCATGGTTGATCTATAGAACGTACTCTCGTATTTTGTTTTTTGCACACAATTTTTTTTGTACAAGACATCCAAGATATTCATAAACTCATCATAAGATTTGTTTACATCAGTCACGTAAACATCTTTCCAGTTTTGAAGTTGCATGGAGTGAGTTCTGATTTTTACAAACAGACAACGTCTTAAAAATACATAGATAAGTACAAGTTCAAAAAAGTTAAGTATTTTAGATCAAATTTACATTTTTGTAAATTTAAAATAATAATAATAATAATAATAATAATAATAATAATAATAATAATAATAAAATAACAGGAATGCAATCAAAGTGATCACTTATTAAACAAATTAAACTTATAATCTTTAACCTTATGCAATTGTACCTTATATAATTGATCAGTTTAGTAATTTTTTGTTGCTCAGCCTTTGTTAACTTGATGAAGCTCCATTGTTCTCCTGGGACTCAGAACTCATGTTCTGCTGACTGAAAGGGAGGAGCGACCAATCAGCTCAGCTGTACACTGTCTCACATAATTTATTCTTTTTGTTTTCTAAATCATTCAGCTAGAAATGTGATATTGGACCACTGAGGTGACAGTGTAGAAGTATCATATGCTGTGTCTTGAAGCTGCATTGTTTGTAACTTGGTGTAGTTGGCTGCAGGACTGTCTGTGCTGCTGGGAGCTCTACTGTGCAGCACTTTAGTTTATGGTTACTTTACACATTGTGTCTACTGCAACCATAGCAGTTGTGTGAGGGCTGCAACACAGTTTCTGTGCACTTCCTCATGGCTCAGAGCAGTGATTCTCAGACACATAAAATAACAAAGTTACCAAATGGTCATTTACTGAATTTTCCAAACACTGCAAAGGAGCCAGTTAAACAAAAAACCTTCATGACAATAATCCACAACAACCCATTACACTATTTTTTAAAATTAATTTCAGATAACTTAAAAAAAAAACTGTACAAAGTGTATATGGATTTCTGATTACCGGTACTGTTGATTTTCTCAAAACTTGGTCTTTTGATCCCACAGTTAGTCAAAGTCAAAGTCAACTTTATTACCATACCATACCATACCATTTTATTTATAAAGCACTTTAAACAGGAACAAGTCCACACCAAAGTGCTGGACAAACAAACACGCAACAGGCAACACAGACAATGAAGTACAACACGAAAAACATAAAAACATTGCAGATCATAAATCAAACGATCCAATACAAATCAGCTGGCATTGAAAGCGATGGAGTAGTAGTGAGTTTTTAACCGGGATTTGAAAACCGAGAGGGAGGGGGCCTGTTTGATGAGCAGCGGTAACTCGTTCCAGAGTCTTGGGCCTGCTACAGAGAACGCCCTGTCACCCCTGCGCTTAAG
>JBBPBX010074480.1:0-17568 GCA_038048925.1 Garcialebias charrua
CCCAGAAAATTTTGAATAAAGTAGATGCCATTTAATATTTGATCGTAAACAAGGTGAAGGAGGTGTCATTTAAAATTCTCCATAAAATTTACCCTGCTAAGCACTACATGTATATGGTAAAATTTCAAAGAGACATAAATACTAGTTGCAGCTTCTGTGAGGGCCATCCAGAAACTGTGACACATCTCTTTTGGCTCTGTCCCTTTGCACATAGGTTCTGGTCTGAGTTTAGCAGGTTTATTAATGACCATATTTTAAAGAATTTTTCATTATGCTGGGAATTGTTTTTATTTTGTTTCTATAAATTCCATAGAAAGGATACTAAACGTTTCTTTATTATAAACCTGTTAATCCTCTTTGCTAAATGTTATATTCATAAATGTAAATTTGCTAATAAAACACCTTGTTTCTCTCTTTTTGTTAAAGAAATGGAACTGTATATCAAATCAATAACAGACTCTACAAATGAAAAGGCTCTAAGGACAATTTCAATATGTACATCTTTGCATGTTCTTGTCTAATTATCACCCCTGGCTGTTTGTTTGTGTGGTTGTTATATTGTGTAGTATACTTCATTCTCTTGTTTTGATGTATACTTGTTTTGCTTAAATAAAGTTCTTTTAAAAAAAAATGAAAAAAGATGCAATTTCCTGCATTCTGGTGTATTTTACCCAGTTGTTAAAGTGCTAAGCAGTGCACAATACAGACGCAGCAGACGTTTAACCATTCCACCCCCACACACACACACACACAAAATCCCTAGCACTGTGAAACGTTCACAAAGCAAAACCTGACAATGTTTTCAGAGGATAATGGGGTGCTGTGTTCTCTGATTGGTCAATTGCTGACAACCCTGCTGGATTGATTGACAGGTGGCATTGAGGATCTGACTCGGGCAAAGAAAATCATAGACTCTACTGGCCTGTTTAGTGTCATCATTTATTCTAAATGTATTCAATATTTTGGTGAATCTAAGACTTGAGAACTGAGTTTCTTTACAAAATCCTAACGATGTTTTCTTAAATTTTCAGGGGTGCTGAGTTAAAATTTAGGGGTGCTTAAGCACCCCCAAAAAGAGGTTAAAATCATCACTGCTAAACACAAAAACCTAAACACTGTCCACAAATGTAATAAAACATTTTTGTTACAAGACACCAAGGTCTCTGCCACTGATGTTTTAAATATGAAATATAAGATCAGCTATTTTGATGGGGACATTCTGAGAAAGGATTATTAATAATCACCATCTTACCTGTTGTAGATTGCCCTTTAAATGGCAGTTTGTGGAAATAAAGTTCAATGTTTTTTTTGTGGTATTTTTTAGTTTTATTTGTTTATGTGTTTATTGTTTTATGTGTTTCAGTTGTTTTCTCCCCAGTTTTCTTTGTGTCATATGACATTTTCTCCTCAAACAGTTGCTCTCCCCACACACTCACCGGCCCCCAGATGTCACTAAACCAGGTGTTTCCACTCGTCAACTCCTGACCATTAAAAACATCACTCGGTTTTCACTTCTTCTATAGGATTGTTGCACTTTATGCCATGTACGATTCTCCTTGAGTTGTTTTTATTTTTGTAAGTTTTTGCTGCCACATAAGCCTTTTGCTTTGTTTTGTTTTTTAATTCCTAATTTTAGGTTTTTCTCTAATTCCTTGTGTTCAGTCTGCAATCCTGGGTCCAACCTCTGCAAACCATGACAATTATTTTAGCCTTCCGCACACATGGAAACGGTCTTTTCTACACATTTGTTGCAGATTCTTTCTGCATCAGGCCTTCAGTTCTGTTTGAGTCTTGATTCTTCTAGAGGTTTTTCAGTCAGCTTCAAGAGCTGCGAGGCCGGCAGCCTAGAGTTGCATTCGGGGCCATAAATTCTGACCCGACCCGGCCCCAGCCCGTAGCCATCCTTTCCAAACCTGATCCGACGAATTAACAGTCATTACAGGTCCAAACCCTGCTAAAAACAACGTTTTAATTAAGCTTTGACTTCTTATAGTTATTAACGGTCGGCGGACGCACACGGCTCAGTAAAGTGGGCAGAAGATCAGAGCTGAGGGGTGTTTGTCCTGTCATGGCCGTCAAAACCATGACAGGGTTAGAAATGACAACTCTACGGCAGCCAAACCTTGGACTTGCACCTTAAACAGATCCCATTCCAGCATCATTATCCAGCCTCAGAAGTGAAATGTCCTCAGAGGCCTCACAGAAAAGGAGGTGTTTGCTTTTTCATGATCTATCTGACTCCGCTCCTCTCTCACTCGATGACTTGGCCCTTGTGTTGCCGGTTCAAACACAACTAAAACCAAAACTGATCCCCTCCAGTGCCAGGCAGCCGTTCTTCAAATTGCTTTAAAAGTTTTCTACATTAATGTTATCAGTCCACGAGAAACTGGTTTTGAACGATAGTATATTCATTTGCAAAGTCCTGACATTCAGTGTGAATTTAAGTGAAGGTGAATAAATGTTTGTATTGTTATTTTGTGAAGGTCATATTTGTGCAGGAAGTAGAAACGTGCGCCAAGATTCTGAACCGATATTTTGCAAGATCCTCAGCAACCTAACAAATTCAACTGAGATTTTTCTAATCAATCGAATGGCGTTACATTTAATGTATTATTGTTTAATGACACGAGGAAGGGGAGCTTCCTCTTCTTCATTTATCTGCTCTGGGCTGGATGAAGATGTGAAACAAAGGGTTCCTCTAATACATGCAAACCCTTTGTGACACATTTTTACAGAAGGCCTCCAGCAGAGCCGAATCAGCTGCTATGACAACATGCACTTCACATCCAGCACCCATCATTATCATCTTCATTAACATCATCATCATCAACAGTGCTCTACAGGCAGCAGTAGAGGAGCAAAGGGAGCATGCCGCTGCAGCTGGCCTTCTCTTTTCTACAGAGGCTCATGCAGGAGAAACAGAGGAGGAGATGAGGTCTAAGAAAAGACTTGGCACAGAGATGCAGTTAGGTCATTCTCTATGTTTCTCCCTGTTCCTGCTGACATCCCACCTCCACCTGAAATGCGTGGCAGCAGGCAGCAGGGGGAGGGGAAGGTGGGAACTAAACAGCTGAGATGTGACTAAGATCAACCACTAAAAAACAAAAAAAGGAGGGAGAGGATTCAAAACGTAAGGTAAGAGAGGTCATACTTTGAGCAATGGCGTTTCAGAAGACCGGACTTTCTGGGGAGATATCTGTGAAGAGAGCATGAGAATTATTTTCTTGTTTCCCCCTCTTCAGAGATATCTCCTGCTGTTCTCTGTGACCGAACGCTCGCGGGCTTGTTTCCTGCCAGCGAACACTGACTGGACGCAACCAGGAGATGCAGATTTGTTTAAAAAAAATAAAAAAAAGTTTCTTGAAAGAGCTAGCTTTACAGATGTGGTGGATCGCACACGTGTCAGCGTTTAGGTCTTGTGTGGAGTTTGACTGAACTACCTAGAGCAGTGTTTTTCAACCAGTGTGCCGCGAGTGATCGTCAGGTGTGCCGTGGAAATGATCCAATTTCACTTAACTGGTCTAAAAAGATTTTTTGAAAACAAATTAATTATCTAATAATATGCCATTTTCGAGTGTCTGTGCTGTAGTAGTGTCTAGCGGCGTAATCATGTAATTTCCTTATCGCTAGATAGATGGCAGTATGGAACATAGCATTGCACATTAAAACAAGAGAAGTAGTGATGCATGAACGTGACATGTAGCAGTGACAGCATTGCATTCTAGCTAGCTGCTAGCAAGACTATGACAGTGATGGAAAAGTTTTTGAAAAGAAAAAATACTAACTCCGATCTGGTCCCTGGACAAAATTCGGACCCAGATGTAGGCCCTAGTATAAGTGGATATCAGAAGAAGGCAGATACCGTGAGCTTGAGACAGTACAGTGAGAGTTACATTTTGTTTGGATTTACTTTTACCGGGGATGCAACGACACTGACTCCGTTGTGCTTGGTATGCAGTGAGAAGCTGTTTATAATAATAATGTAATAATGTCCTTTTTTGTCATCTGTGTATGTTTCCCATACATAGACGAAATTCGTCTCTGCATTTAACCCAACCACCACCAGGTGGTGCAGTGAGCAGCCATAGAAAGCGCCCGGGGAGCTGGAGAAATAGGTGTGCACTCATAGACACCCCAAGGTGTGTAGTGGCCGGGGTTCGAACCCGGGTCCTTCGGGTCCCAAGTTGGAAGCCCTGCCACTACACCATCTTATTTCATTCCTATTCAAGACACTTTGATAAGAATGACTATATACAGAGTATCTATGTTTACAATTTTGGTTGGTGGTGTGCCTCGTGATTTTTTCAATGAAAACACTGTGCCTTGGCTCAAAAAAGGTTGAAAAACACTGACCTAGAGGACGCTAGAGGGAGGCTCAGTGTTCAGAATGTTGTTTATCTGTGAGCCAAAGACAAATGAAGCGGTAAACTAAGACGAACCAACGAACAACAGCACATCAGAGGAGACACTCGGAGAGAAGAGGAAACACACGTTCACGTTGCAGAAAAACCACACAGCCGACCGGAGGAGCAACGTGTGTGCGTTCACATGAGACTTTTAATCCACATCCACTACATCAAACAACTTCAGATAAGCAAAGGTGAGGAAGACTCCAGGGAGAGACGCCAGATGTTGAACATCATTTAACCTGTTCATTAAAACTGTTTTATCGACTGCTTTAAACACCAAAAGCCTTTTTGAAAACAAGGGTTCATGTCTTAATTTTTAAAGTTTCGTTTTCCTTAATTTGCCAGTGACCGTGTCAGAAATGGAGTCATTCACTGTTACTTATCAATAAATTGCTCAACGCAGGTGTGAAGCAGCATAATTTCAGATATGTGAATGGCTGAAGTGGACAGAAGGTCTGCAGAATAATCCATTTTATCTGATGGGAGACTGCAGCAGGTGGAGCGAAGAGACGTGAGAAACGAAACACTGAAGGGACCGACACCTACACAGAGTGAAGAGACAGAAAAGTAAAAGAAGTGGAGGAAGTAGTAAAAAAAATTCACACGCAAAGAAAGAAAGAAAAGAGACACGTGAGGACACAGGTGATGTTAGACGGGTTGATGGCGTGTTCTCGGTGCTCAGACCAGACACCTTCTGCACGTTGGGGCTCTACCTTCATTGGTGCCAGCTGGATGGGGGTGATGTAGGAGGGGTCCACCATGGGCTTGGGGCGGTTGGCAGTGTCCGCCAGCAGGCTCTGCCATTGCTGTGGCAGCCCGGTGAACTTCTGCTCCCGCGGGTCGAAGCCCGTGTGGACCCGGTGCTCAAAGTTAGACGGTGCGGAGATCTCCAGCCGTTTCTTCTTCTTCCCAAACATGCTGGAAAACCCTGGCAAACCTGGCAACCCAAAGGAGACAACGATTAACAGAGGAGCGGAGGCTCTAACTTCTGCTGCTTCTATTTTAAAGTCAGTTCAAACATCGGCTTGTTTCGCCACATCCTGCATCATCTGTAATAAAAATATGAACTCGTATCACAGAGCAACACAAAAAGCTGCAAAACCTTTCACAGACGCCTTCGAATTGAACATTTGGTGGCGTTTCTCATTGTGCCGGACTCAGATCCATCCTGTTATTGTGATCCGAGAAGCTCTGACTTAAAATGCTTTATGATAGAAACAAGCTAAACGTTAAAAAAGTGTCATTATGTAACACTAACATCAGGAGGTACAAAAATAGCTCAGCAGAAGAGAAAAAATAAAATGCTGAAATTAGAACATGGTACAGGTACTTTGTAGTTCTGTACTTTAAAGTGTATATATTAGGACAGCAGGAAGATTTTTATTATTTTACTTATAGTTGTCCAATAAAAATGAGTAATGATCAGTTAGAGGAAGAGCTCAGTAATGTTTGTGATGCATGCTATTTAGGATCAAATGGATTAAAGGGTCATTATTTAAAGGTAAAAACAACACTGGACTCATACTCAGCTGCAAAAACATGTATTGGACTTGGAAATTCAGAAAAGAAATAAGTGTGTATATCAAAGCTTCTACGAAATAGTAGGATGAAATGCCAACATTTTGCACTACTTCTCAACGTCACACCTCCCAGCTATATTAATTTAGTTCCTATAGGTGTAATAGGAGTTAAGCTGCAAATAATTCCTCTATGTATGAGATATATTTGAGCAGCAGCATGGATCAGTGGTTAACACTGTTGCCTCACAACAAGAAAATCCTGTGTTCAATCCCCAGTTTGGAACTGGGGTCTTTCTGTGTGAAGTTTGCATGTTCTCCTCGTGTTTGTGTGGGTTTTCTACAGGTTACTCCAGTTTCCTTCCCACAGTTCAAAAACATGCATGTTAGGCTGCCTTCAGGTGGAGCTGTCATTTCTAACCTGGAGCCCGACCCAGATTAGGGCCGGGCCAGGCCAGTGTTGGGCTTTTAATTGCATCAGCGGGTGCGTGCAGCTGATGATCCAAATATATGGCAACATGGCTTGCTATACAATCGCCAGCCGCAGGCAGCCATTTGACTGCGAGCTGACCGGCCTTGAAAGAGGTAAAAAAAAAAGTTCAGTTGAGCTTCAGATAGGACTATACTGCTAGGTGGCGATCCATCAAAGCTCAAATGCACGTTCATTCAGCCGCTGCACTCAGCGGACGCGCACAGCCGACGACCCAAACAGGTGAGATCACAAAATATCTGACGTGCCAAAGCATGGTCCGTGTCTGAATAATGCAGAATGCAGGCAGAAACAGGGATTTAATGCACTTTGACTGCCATGAAAGGACAACCACCCCATCAGCTCCAAACTTCTGCCCCTTTTATCCAGCCGTGCGTGTCCGCCAACCGTTAATAACTATAAGTTAAGTTATGTCATGGGGGGGTTGGACCTGTAATTACTGTTAATTTGTCGGGTTGGGTGGGGTTTAGAGTAGGGATGGGGCAGATCCAATCCAGTATCGTATCGGTATCCGATACCAGCAGAATGTAAGTGTCGGGTATCGGAACCAACCTGCCGATATTTCCGATACTTTCTAGATGCCAGAGAGCACATATATTTCACCATACTCTGTGACTTCTGTGTGGGGGCGTGTGGCGTAGTGGTAATGGCAGTCGTCCCCCGATCGGAAGGTTGGAGGTTCAAATCCCGGTTCCCCACACCATGTGTCGTTGTGTCCCTGGGCAAGACACTTAACCCCGAGTTGCTCCCGGTAGGACTGGAAAGGCGCCTTGCATGGCAGTCTGCCGCTACCGGTGTATGAATGGGTGGATGGTTGGTATTGTAAAGCGCTTTGGGGCTCCTCACAGGGGGCTAGAAAGTGCTATATAAATAAGCTCCATAAGCTCCATTTAACATTGTTACTTAGCGGTATATTAGTGTTCAATTATAGATTAAATCTGTATCTGTTGATAAAATTCAACAAGAATTACAACTCATATAGTGCCAGAATTAAAAATAAGACTAGAAAATGGGGAGTAGAATGTGATGATTTCCCATAATGCTTAGCAGTATTTTAGACTAGTGTTCCTTGCACCATGAGTCAGAAGGACGTCTGTGGAAGAGACCTGCCTCTTCTTGTATGCCATTTGTTTGTGAATTATTGTAGTGAGGCTCAGAGTGTCTTCTTTGGGTTTACCTCACACAAGTCCGAGTTTTGTGCAACATACAAAAATAGCTCAAAAATAGCTCCCTTCAATAACTTAATTATTACAGCCTCCTGTGCTTGAACACCGATATCGGATCGGAAAAGTTTCGGTATCGGTCAATACTCAGTTGTTATGTATCGGATCGGAAGCGAGAAATGTGGATCGGTGCATCCCTAGTTTAGAGATGATGGTTACGGGCCGGGGCCAGGTCAGGACGGATGTTTTCAACCCAAATGCAACTCTACTTCAGAGCCAGTCCTCCCTTGCAAAAGAGCTGTGATCTCAACGGGATGCACCTGGTCCAATAAAGGTTATTAACTAAATTAAAAATACTTGCAAAGTGTCATAACTCCAGTAAGAACTTCCACCCATCATGTTATTACTTCACACAGTTTCATCCAGTTAATTTACTAGGCGGCCCCTGCTGTACTTGTAAGATGATACCAACTTTCAGATGTGTACAAACTGTAGATTTCATCGACACGTTCCTCTGAGCTTAGCCTGGCCCTCGCCATTCCTGCACAGCTCCGCTCAATTCTCATTTCCCTTCACTGCACAGTCTGGGACTTCACCCACCCACAAGGATTTCTCCGGTAGATTTTTGTTCGGACCAATCAGAGAACAGAAGGGGTGGAGTTTTGGACCCTAACCCACGCCCCCACCAGTCCCAGCGCGCAGAGCCCTATAAAAGGGCTCTGCCAGCGCTCAGTCAGCGAGCAGCGGCATGTTCTCATTCAAAGCGATGCAAAGCGATGCAGGATTGTTTTATATGTGACACAAATTTATTAATTTCCCCTTCTTAATCCCTTATCTGGAGTTTTCTTTTGTTTTTTCCCCCCAAAAGTTAAGTAATCGCTCCCTCGTCCTCCTTCTCCTCCACCCTCCTGCTGAGTAAAATGAACACGGAAATGCCTCAGGTTGTCACGAGAATTAAACTCGGGTTTTATTGCTGACCGAATCCCTGCAGATTTTCTGGTCTTTTGGTGAGCTGCATGGACCAGCGATCCATGGTTTGATTTTATTGTATTAAAACGTTTTATAACATATAAACACTGAGTTTGCGCAGCGAGAGAAACGCTGCAGGAGGCAGAGCAGCTGCCAGTCAAGTTCACCAGAGCACGGGGGGTGGCTCTGAGGGGAGGGAGCAGAATGCTTTCCCTGTTCAAAATATCCAATGGTTTTGTTCCTAAGCAGAGCCCACGCCTCCAGCAAGAAACGTTTTTCAATGGGAAAAGTCCAGACCCTAGTACGAAGCGAAGTGAAGGACAAGGGTCTGGTTTAAACCAGGCTACTCTGAGCTCACAAGGAGTTGAAGGTTTTTGTGAACATCCTCAGAAATGATTCCCTTGAATAAAAGAGTCAGCAGTGTTTATTGATGGTGCAGCAAATCAAAGTAATTTTTGTTCATTTTTGGTACGTGTGCTATAGCCACCACACCACTGTGCTAGCCTGGCCCTCGCCTTCCTGCACAGCTCCGCTCAATTCTCATTTCCCTTCACTTCACAGTCTGGGACTTCCCCCATCCACAAGGATTTCTCCGGTAGATTTTTGTTCGGACCAATCAGAGAACAGAAGGCGGAGTTTTGAACGACGTCGACTGACGTCGTCATTCAAAATGGCTGCCGCCACGAAGGAATTTTCAATAAAACAAGGTAAAAAACTATTATTTCTCTGCTGAGAAAAATATATTTCTTAGCTGACGTTATATCAGAAGTGTTCCTGAGCAATCAGAGAGCAGAAGGCGGAGTTTTGAACGATGTCGACTGACGTCGTCATTCAAAATGGCTGCCGCCACGAAGGAATTTTCATCAAAACAAGGTAAAAAACTATTATTTCTCTGCTGATAAAAAATATATTTCTTAGCTGACGTTATATCAGAAGTGTTCCTGAGCTTAACAGTTCCTAAATCAATTCACGAAATGGTCAAATCTGCTGGATTTAAATAGTTTCGGTTTGACATTTTCCAAACAGCCTCGGGTGCGCTACGAAAATAAATGATAAAAAATCGAATTTTATCTCAAATGTTTTATCTAGGCCAACAGTCAGTAAATTAGAGCCATATAATTACACACTGGTGGCAGAAAAAATATCCACCGAGTGGTTTCTGAGCTATTTATCTGATAGCCTGGACCTCGCCAGGCTAAACTAACAAAACTCCGCCTTCTGTTCTCTGATTGGTCCATTCAAAAATCTCCAGGAGAAATCGTTTTCAATGGGAGGAATGCCAGACCCTAGTCTGAAGCGAAGTGAAGGACAGGGTGTGGTTTTAACCAGGCTACCACTGTGCAGCTCTCTACAGGAATAAACAGATGAAATATGAAACATAATCTACTGTTTATCTTCAGTCAGCTCACAAGCAAAACTAAACGTAACTAGAAACTGCATTTCCTGCGAAAATGCAGTGTGGATGATTCTTACAGAAAAACTTGTTGAGAAACAGCTGAAAATAGCTAAAAAAAAATACATACTGAAATTTAGCTGAAATGGAAGAACATGCTTAAATTAGTAGAAGGAAGCAGAAAGAACGTTTGCTAAATTGGGTTTAAATATTGGTAAGCAGAAATGAGCTCAAAAATTAGGAAATTAGCTTAAAAAAGGCTGAAATTAATAAAGATAAATTGTTGAAAAGTAGCTGAAAAGGCAGGAAGAAGGAAAGGGGAAAGATCTGTTATGAGCTAAAAAATATGGGGAATTAGCTGAAAAAGTTCAAATTAGCATAAAAAACAGCTAAATAATAGCTGAAATAGCAGAAAAAGCTGAAACTACCAGAAAAAAAGCTAAAAGGAGCACAAGTTGCATAAAGAAGTTAATTAGACTGAAAGTAGCAGAAATTACCATGAAACACTTGACTTTATCTGAAAACAGCTGAAATTAGCTAAAAATGTTAAACGGTAGCTGAAAAGGAGCGTAAATTAGCAGAAGAAAGCAGAAAGAACACATTTGCCCAGCTAGGCCGAAAGAAGCAGAAATGCTTGATAAGCATTAACACAATTAAAGGTCTAGTTAAAGGGATGCATGTCACCGTTGTGCCAAAGTTTTAAACAAAGATCTCTTGTGACATGTCAGAGCCCAAAGTTTGTGTTGGGGAACCCTCAGAAAACAAGTAACACTTACGAGTTACAGACATTTTTATCAGCAGTGGAGGCCATTTTAATTGGTTTGACATTTGATTATTAGAAAATAATCATTTATTTTCAAAAAAGTAGCTGCTTTAAGCCATTCACAGCTTCATGAGTCATTTTACTAACAAGCCAACCTTTTACAGCAGGTGATACACAGCACTAACTAAAGATGGATATTAAAAAGAACATTTTTGTTGAGCCTTCATTTATCACTAAGAATTCTTGGAGCCCTTCAAAATAAAGCTCAGTCCAATTTTTCCTGAGATCTATTAAAACAAGAGTCCCACTCAATCAGACCACTCCTAAATGTATGTTTCCAGTGCGTTGCTTACAGCAGGCAGACATTTATTGTGCCAGTGAGCTCCTGTTTGTGCTTTTGTGGAAGATCTATTGTGATTCTGCTGGAGGATCTGCACATGTGTCCAGTCACGGGAACAAAATGTCACAATGCTGTTGTTGCAGCAGTGAAAGGAGCTTTTTGTCCCGTTCCTCTGAAGGAAGTACTGTCCTCTGAGAACAACGGCCTGCCGTACCTTCCTATTTTCCATCCAGCTCTTGATTATGGCTTCAGCACAGATAAAGTCCACTCTGTGGTCACAACACAATAATATTAATATAGTGAACATGTTGTTCACAATGTGAGACACAAATAAAAACTGAAAATTATACATCTTTTTAGACTTTTATTGTGTTCACTTTTGTGAGAAGCAACATAATTTCCTTTATTTTCCTGTTTTGTCTACATTTTTTAGGAGTAAAAGAATTTGACAACCATTCAGCCCTGCTTCAGGTCTAAATTAGCCTGGCCCTCGCCTTCCTGCACAGCTCCGCTCAATTCTCATTTCCCTATACATCAGTGACCAACAGCAACCAAACCGTCATGATGTCTCTGACAAAACAAACAAAATCTTTATGTTAAGGGTCTAACCATGAGTCAGATCCTTCTTTGTGGAAACGTTTTGTCTTTTATCCAAAAGACTTCTTCAGTCTTTACATGACAATCAGACTGAAGAAGACGAAACATTTCAACAAAAATAAACCGTCCAGAGGACCTGACTTAACCTGGCTGGATTTTTTTTCCTACCTGGATTATTGAACATGCATCAGGACAATATGTGAAGGGATTCTTGCTGGAAATACCTCATTGCACCTTTGCTTACAAACACCATTTGCAAAAGTATTTACACTCTACCAGCAATGATTTAGTGTCTCCAGACATTGCCTATAACTCTGTGGTCCAACGCTTTAGAAGTCCAATTACCGGTACAGTGGAGTTCATCAATGACGATCAGCATAATAATCATACGTAAAGGCCTGAACTCAAACCAAACAAAACTTTGTCCAGACCTCACTGTGGATACATCTCCTAACCCGAAGAAGAAAATAAAAAAGAATTGGAGAAATATAAAGCTAAGGATTTATTTATTTAGGATTTAAGGATAAGAGTTCTTCATTACACCCAAGACAAAGAGTAAACAAACCAGATCTCATCATGTTGAAGAAGGTATGGAAATATAGAAGCAGACCATGAACATATATGATGGAAGTGTCAAAATGTAGATTTGTATTGGCAAAATGTTAATAATCAAAACTATTTTGGGATACCTACTATCAAAAGATTTTAAGACAATGTATATGGGAAACATTAAAAATTGTGTTTTGAAGGAAGACGTGCTTAATTAAGATGCTACTGCCTGTAAAAAAGCTATACCAAGAAACTGGTGCTAGATATCTGCTTCCTCCATGCAACAATAGCTGAATATTGCTGGGGAAATTTATGAGATGGCGTGAATGACCTACATTCTTAAAAATGTAGAAGAAAAGAAGACATTTTTATGAATATGGGGAAAAAATGTACACAGTACGACACCCAAGAAAAGACACAATGAAATTCAATACCATTACCAGAGGAAATTCTAGACCCAGCGACCAAGATTTATGTTTTTTATTGTATTTTTTTTTCCAGTTTTATTTCATTGTTTTATTATTTTTTCTTCTTCCTTTTTTATATGTTTTTGTTATGCACCCCAGGGTTTTTAAATGTTTTTAAGCAACAGTCTAAGCTGACTGCACCCTCCTGTTTTTTCTTCTTCACTGCAACCTGCTGCAGTCTGCTGCAGCCTGCTGGTTCAGGAAGAACTCACTTTTTGTTTTACTCAGCCTGTCCTTAATCAGGCTTGATTAGGGCTGCCACAGCACCTGCAGGTCCTGCCTTTATATTTGTCAGACAGTGCTTTGAGCAGTGTGGAGACTTGCTGGGAGCAAGTGTGGAAGCTGGACACAAGATTTGGCTTGTGACTCTAGTAAAAAGCTGGTGTATGAAAGAGCACCAGAAGTCAGCTGCTGAGGTTCGTATGAACATGCTGAAGATACACTGAAGGTAACAAACCGAGTGTTGATTGACAGCTGTAAAGCTGTGTGTTATGCTGACTCAGAGAGACCTCCAACCTCTCTGCTTGTTGGTGAGTTTGCTCCAGGGGGAGTAGTTGAGCTGTTTGAGCTCTTGAAGTGACTCTGACTGCTTAAAGTAGAGTTCTGTGTAGACTAAAGACACCTTAAGTGCTGACTGAAGCTCGGGCTTTTGACTTAAGAGGTGTGTACCTGTGTTTATGCCTGAGAGGCTTAATTAGGTCGATTGTTGGAGACACTGAGGGCAGTGGCTTTACAGCTGTCCATGAGGAGGACAGCTGAGGTCAACAATGAGGGGACTGTTGTTGCTTTTTTTCTCTTTTTCATTTTTGTTGTACTTTTGACTGTGTGAGTGTTGGTAGTCCAGTTTTCGTATTTTGTTCGTTTAGGGACTTTTGGTAAGGTAGATTGTTGCTTGGGGAGACACAACGGCCCCGTATTGGGGTTGGGTCTGCCTGTGTGGCATTTTATTCTTTTTGGCCAAACTCACCTGTCCGCCATTTGTTTGAACTTTTTCTTCATTTTCTTTAACTTTGGACGCTGAGCCAGAAGAAGTCGCTCCGGGCCTGGTGAGAGAAGCCAGGGAGGACCTCGCCTGCTTGGAAGCGCTTATTTTTAGTTAATAAAATTTTTGTCAAAACTTCTTTGTGTCCAGTGTCCCATTGAATATGTTTTAGGCTGTTTCCAGTCGTAATATATTTACCCCTTTTTTTGTTGTTTTTGTTGTTATTGTAAAGGGAGGCCTGCTTAGGCTACCATAATCTGAAAAAAATGTGTGTGATATATCCTTGAAATGTTGTTTACTATTGAAAATGTTAATAAAATTAAAATGGAAAAACATCTCAATATCTGTCAAGAAATTACAGCGTTTAAGACATCCATCCATCCATCTTTACCCGCTTCTTCCTTTTTGGGTCACTGGGGTCACTGGTTCCCATATCCAGCAGTCACTGTGTGAGAGGCAGAGGACACCCTGGACAGGTCTCCAGTCCATCACAGGGACACATAGAGACAAACAACCATTCACTCTCTCTCTCTCTCTCACACTAGAGACAATTTAGAGTTACCAATCAGTCTAACATGCATGTTTTTGGTCTGTGGGAGGAAACTGGAGTACCTGGAGAAAACCCTCGCATGCACAGAGAGAACATGCAAACTCCACCCACAAAGGCCCCTGGCCAGGACATTGAGTATAATGAGGTCTATCAGCCTGTAGTGGCCAAATTAAATTGGGTCAACTCAAAGTTGATAAATTTGTTTCTAAAAGTTTCACTCAAATCTGTCTAGTGGTTGATGAGATATTTTGCTAACAGACAAACAAACATGAACACACTCACACGTGATTGTCCTCCTTTAATAGCAGTAGAGGCCAAATTGAAATCAAAGTACTGTAATATCTCTTAAGTTCCTGGCAAAAACCAATGCAGACATGTTCTTGTTTTTAGTGTTATATACCATCTTACAACCTAGCTGTTTTTTTGGCTACTTGTTCCTTTTAATTACCATTTTATTTTCACTTGTTTAAAAAACAAATAAATAAATAAAATTCATTTGTACTCATCCTTTATGATTGTCTACTGTTGTCTTTGTTATCCACTGTTGTCATCACGCTTTGTTAAAATCAGGTCTCTCTTGTAAAGGAGTCCCCGAGGCTCAATAAGATTAACCTGTTTAAATAAAGGTTGAATGAAAAAAGTAGCACATTATTAAATTATTTTTAAAAGTGCTCAGGAAAGCAGTTCAAAAAGAGTACAGGCTCTTTGTTAGTGACCAAGAATTGACATCATGAAAGTTTAGTTGCTGTTGGTCACTCATTTAATCAATTCTCCATCACTAACAAAGAGCTTGTACTCTTTTTGAACTGCTTTTCCTGAGCATGACTACCATATTTTCCGGTGTATAGGTCGCACCTTTTTATGTTTTTTTCAAGGCCTGTACTCTGGTGCGACCTATATATGGCTTGTTATCACTTTCGGTGAAACAAATTTTTAAATCCAGCTCATTTCACAATTACGTTCATTTATTAAGGAAAAGTTCAGACACATATTTGCTATAATTTTTAATCAAACAAATAATTGTTTTTAGGTGTTAATCCTCTTAAAAGCCTTGCTGTGCGCTCCTGTGGGATGCATCACAGATAATGATGAATCCAGCTACAGACAGGAGGTGGAACATCTGGAGAGTTGGTGCAAAGAGAATAACCTTCACATGAATGTGAAGAAGACGAAGGAGATGATTGTGGACTTCAGAAGGAACAAACACACCCACACCCCACTGTATATAGGTGGATCTGCGGTGGAGGTGGTCTCCAGCTACAAATACCTGGGTGTACACATGAATGATAACCTCAGCTGGAGCAATAACACCACCAGCCTGATCAAGAAAGGTCATCAGAGACTCTACTTCCTCAGACGGCTGAGACGAGCCGGTCTGAGAAGCTCAGTCCTCACCTCGTTCTACAGGTGTGCAGTGGAGAGCGTCCTGTGCTCCAGCATCAACGTGTGGCATGGAGGCTGCACAGTTGCAGAGAGGAAAGCTCTACAAAGAGTGGTGAAGGCTGCACAGAAGTCTGTGGGAGTCAGTCTCCCCACCATCACAGACATTTACACCTCCAGATGCAGAAAAAGAGCCACCTGCATCATGAAAGACCTCACTCACCCAGCACACTCACTCTTTGCACCACTCCCCTCGGGACGGAGGTTGAGGAGCATCAAATGTAGAACCACTAGACTGAGGAACAGCTTCTACCCTGAGGCTGTCAGACTCATGAATAAATAAATAATAAGAATAAACACTGCAAAATGTCACATCATACTGATACTGATCTGTTTCTTGTTGCTGCGTTCATCTGTGACCATCTGCTCATGTTCGTGCTGCTGTTTATAATGATGTTTTTCTACTACATTAGGGCTTAGTGTATTACTAGCTGATGTCTCTCTTAGTTAATCCTAGATGTTATTATTGTTTTTCTCTTGCATTTGTTGTTGGATGTAACTGGGACCCTGTGTACATAATCTCGTTTTCAACACATGTACTACATGCGGTGCAAATGACAATAAATTCTCTCTGACTCTCTGACTCTGACTCTCTGTGGCAGACATTTGCAGCAGAGCTAAACGTAGGTGCGACCTATACACCAGTGCGACCTATCTAGGGATTTTTCCAATCTATTGGTGATAATTGGACAATGCGACCTATACTATTGGTCGCATTACAACTCACAAACAAATGAGCATTAAATAAATCCACAACGCATTGCCTTAAGTTTGACCAACTCTCTGGGCTTGGCAGAGACTCTGATGAGACGACGGAAGTCACCAAAGAGTCTGTTATAAATGTAACTTTAAGCAACCAAAGATCAAATGTAATCAGCAACATCTTTCTCTGTCATTTCCTTTGCTGCGCAGCAGGCGAGACAGCCAGGTCAAATTAGTGGCCTCAAACAGGAAAAATGGACAGATAGTAGGAGACTGTGGGGGGTTGATGATGCGTGCATGAGAGGAGCACAACCAAGAGGTCTCGGAGAGGGAGACAAACTCTGGAAAGCCTAAACACTTTTAAACATCTGAGAATACATTGAATCAAATGGGTGTTGAGATATAGACAGGAGCAAAAAGATTTAACAAGACATTTGAGAGCCATTGAGAATGAATGGAAATTACATCAAATCTATCTGACAAGCTTTCAGGGGAATGTTTCACTGAGTATTTCTGCCGGACCAATTGAGCTGTGGTAAGACGTTGATTTATTTAGTATTATTTTGTTATCTCTAATAAAATCCCAGCCAGGAAAAAGACTAGCTAAAACTGTATGTGCACTGTGATGCAAACATGTATGTGATCTTTAACACTGCTGGCTTTTGTATTCAACCCAATTCAAGATGGCTGCCACAGCTGCATGTCCATATCAAACACAAAAATGGCTCCAATTCAGTCAGTGTTATAGATATTGAGCTCAAATTCATTGCAGTTGTAGCTGAGAGTCACCCCCAACACTTGCTACAAACATTAACACCCCCACCCAAGATCTTAGTTTAAAACTTTGTCGTTAACGTTTGGAGTCAGCTCAATTCAAGATGGCTGCCAGGGCCAACAGAAAACAACTATAACACAGTCAGTTTTACAGACAACGAGCCAAAAACTTGGTGTGGTAGTGGCTGAGAGTCATCCCAAATGTGGAAGAACAAAGTGTGTTCTTTAAACTCCTTGTGAGGGAGTTTTTCCTTTCCACTGTCGCCTTCGTTCTTGCTCAAGATGAGTCTGTGATGAAGTTACACTCAAAGCAGTCTGCTCCTCAGATAAAATAATGTTAATTATTTATTTTTTTTTACATATGAATGTTTCTGTTCAGTGCCCTGAGATGACTTCTGTTGTGACTTATATAAATAAACTGAATTGAAAATTGAATTAAGTGAAATAAAGAAATGCTTTTTAG
>JBBPBX010074481.1:0-10141 GCA_038048925.1 Garcialebias charrua
ACAAAAACCTCCGTCAGTCGTTGAGAACAGAAACTGAACTTCTTGATGCAGCTGCTGCAGAGACTGACTCAGTCAAAACACAAACAGAATAATAAAATGTAAAAACCTGATTTATTTTTTTATCCATAGATGTTTAAAGTTAATCCCAATAACATTCACTTGTGATCAAGTGCATTTAATACACTTTTATTTTATTTTCATTTTCAAATAACTCTGTTTTAAATCAGAACAGCTAACCTTAGGATGCATTAAATTAAAATGCATGTATTTAGTTAAACATAAACAATATGTTTTTATCAAAATAAATCTACAAGAACTGCAGAACCTCATGTTTTTCACTGAAGTCACTCACTGACACAACCACACCCTGTCTGAAAAAATTTCACTAACTTTATATTTTATAGTCAATAAACAGACTGTGTTATTTACTTATTTTACAAAATTCCAAAATACGAAACAATTCATTAATTGTTTAGTTAATTAAGACCATTGTGAGAATCAAAGTTAAGTTGTTTAAAATAAATGTGCCCAGTTTTCTTATCACCTTCACTGATCATCAGCAAAATATCTGATGAGAGTTTGTCAGGATTATAATAATTCAAAACATTTTTTTTTGTTATGAAAGTTTTTCTTGTATCATCTTTGCATCTGATAAACCTCATATTACAAATAAAGGCTGAATATTATTCATTAATTAGTGAACAAATATATTATTTACATCAAAGATGAATATTGTGTTCTGACATCTTTGAATAATAAAATAGAAAAAATCAAATAGTCTGCAGGAAACTATTTAATAATAACACAGAGAAATGTTTTATTAACAGAACATCACAGTAAAATAATAGTTTAGTATTCATATATTTAAACTTCAGCACATAAGATGCAACATAATAATTAATTCAGCTACAACAGACACAGCTGAAACAAGCTGCAACATGTTGGGATGGCACAAGTCCTTCATGATCCGGTCTTCTGAAGTGACAACCTGTAGAATAAGTTGCCAGATATTTTTCCTCCGTCCTCGTTTCCCACAAGCTTTTGCTCCAAAAACAAAATAAAATACATGTTTGGAGATAAAGTTCTACATTCAGAGCAGATGTTTTCCTCTTAAACGTCATCGGTGATGCAACATGACAGACGTGCTGCAAGGGGGGACAAGTGGATAAAGTAATAATTTGTTGATATGAATAACTTATTTTAGGATGAATAAAAATGTGTTGGACAATAAATTCAAATCCGTCAAGACATTGTTGCAAACCTGCCGACACATTTTGGTGAAATACTTATTGAATCTGAGCTAAATTGGTTATACTGGTTAAATTGGTGCTAACAAAAATGACAACATGAAAATTAATGATTTTGTTTCCAGCTTTAACTTGATATAACTGTTTTTTGTGAGCTGAAAATAAAAAAATGTAAAAAAAAAAATACCCACATGTCCCCACAGTGCTCATGACATTATTATAAAATAATTCATTATTCACCACATGCAAAGTTATTTTTATTTTTTTTTATTAAAGTTTGAGCAACAATTTACAAAAAAACATGTGGCATATACAACAGAAATAAAGTATTTTGCAAGTACGAGGCACATATAAGAAAAAAAATGACAGAAAATAACATGACATGTTTAGGAAAGAAAAGACAATACATAAATAAAAACATAACACAAGGGGCTCTAATTATTAAATAAAGTTCAGTTCTTCATAAATATTGAGAAGCTGCATACTCATCTTGCTTTTCATCAGTTTTAATGTTTTTAGGTGGTTGTCCATCAGCTGGCGTTGAAAGGTTGAAAAGTCAGGTTTTCTGTTTCCCCATTTACAAGAATGGATGAAGTATTTAGCAAGGATCAACAGGTTGTTCAGTATGAGGTCAGCTCTTCTGTCTCTGAGGGTGGTTCCAAATATTACATCCTCTCTTTTTAGTGGATGGGGAAGGAGATGTTTAGTTGAGAACCAGGCCTGAAAGTTTTCCCAGAAAGATTCAGTGTGTACACAGTAGAAGAAGAGATGGTCTGTTGTTTCAATATCATTGTCACAAAAAGTACAGTTGTTAGCATCGAAATTAAATCTCTGTCTTAATAGTTCTCTGGATGGAAAAATGTCATTGAGAATTTTAAAATGTATTTCTTTAGCTTTAGGACTTAAGGGGTATTTAAGGTAAGCAGTTCTCCACTTATTGACTTCAGAGTCAGAAAACAAACTCAGGATGGAGTTTCTGTTTGGACGTACAGGAAATATAATGTCGTTTAGATGTCGACGTAACCTTTTGTTAGAGTTACTTTTATCCAAAAGGTTAACTCCATTTATTTGAGGTGTAGGTAAGTGGAGGTTAGCTGTTTCAGTGCTTATATTTTGGACCATACATTTGACTGCAGTAGGGATAGAGTTTATAACTGTGTTAAACTGAGAGAATGAGCAGTTCAAATTATATAGTGTGCAAAAATCTTCATAAGACAACCAGCTTCCATTGTCCTTTAGAAGATGTTTTATGGACCAAATGCCTTTTT
Organism: Garcialebias charrua; assembly: GCA_038048925.1. Lineage (NCBI taxonomy): Eukaryota > Metazoa > Chordata > Actinopteri > Cyprinodontiformes > Rivulidae > Garcialebias > Garcialebias charrua. The sequence goes on from JBBPBX010074481.1 coordinate 2,516, forward strand.
CCATCCAGCGATCCAAATACAGAGATTTACTTCTGTGTAGTACATATCTATTATTCCAGATCGGAGTTTGGTGGGGAGTAAAATTGTGTGAGTACATGAGTTTCCAACATAACAACACCTGCTTGTGAAAATCAGCTAGCTTCACAGGGAGTTTAACAACATTAAAGTCACATTTGAGAACAAAATCTATACCACCAATTTTTTTAAACAAACCTTTGGGAAGACAATACCATATACTATTTCCATTCATTAAAAAAGATTTCAGCCAGTTTATTTTTAAGACAGCATTTAAACATTCAAAGTCAATTGTTTGAAAACCACCATCTTTAAAATCTTTTACCATGTTTGCTTTTTTTAAGTAGTGGGCTCGATTTTTCCAGATGAAGTTGAAGTTTAGTTGATTTATGGCTTTAATATATTTATTAGGTATGGCCATCGAATAAGCCGGATAAATACAACGAGACAGTGATTCCATTTTAGTTAGGTAGGTTCTCCCGAATAGCGTTAGATCTCTTTGATTCCATCCGTTTAACTGAGATTTGCAGTTCTGGATTTTATTCTCTATGTTAAGAGTATCACTGAGTTTAGTATCTTTAGTTATTACCATTCCAAGATATTTCACTGAGGCTTTAATGGGAATACCATATGCTTCTGTTAGATTAGTGTTATGAATCGCCATCAGTTCACATTTCTGTAGATTCAAAGTTAGACCTGATGCTTTTGAAAATGTATTAATTAATTCAATGATTTTAGGAGTTTGATCTAGATTCTTCAAAAAGATTGTGGTGTCGTCAGCTAGTTGGCTGATTATAATTTGGTCATCAAAAATGTTCAATTTTGGAATGTTTGAGTTTTTTATGAAGATAGCCAACACTTCAACAGCCAGGATGAAGAGGAATGGAGAAATATTGCAGCCCTGTTTGACTCCTCTATTAATGGTAAAACGAGGAGAGGTGCCATGTTGGAGAGCAACTGAGCTTGTAGTGTCATTATAAAAGCTTTCAATGATTTTACAAAAATTTGACCCAAAGCCAAATAAGTGTAAGACTCTGAATAGAAACTGATGCTCCAACATGTCAAAGGCTTTGTAGAAGTCTAAGAAAAGAATGAAACCTTTGTCCTCAATGAGATCATTGTATTCAAGTAAATCTTGGACGAGTCTAATGTTGTCGTGAATTGATCTTTTAGACATAAAACCTGTTTGGGTTTCAGAGATCACATCCTTAAGACCAGTTTTCAATCTATTTGTGTATATATATGTTAATAATTTGTAGTCACAGTTTAAGAGGGTGATTGGGCGGTAGTTGTCTAGAACTTTTCTGTCTCTTTCTGGTTTTGGAATAAGTGTGATGATTCCCTGCTTCATGCTGTGTGGAAGAGAGTTATTATCTGTGGTCTCTTGAAAGACCTGGAATATAAATTCTCTGAGACAGTCCCAAAAATGTCTATAGAAATTAGCAGTAAGGCCATCAGGGACAACATGCAAAGTATCAGATGGTTTAAAATCTTAATTTTATGCTAATTCCAAGACTTTTGCACAGACCTGTGTTGACACTAACATTAGAGCAACAATGATGACATCTGGAGTCCACTCGGTGAACGTGCACAGGATGAAAACTGGATGCTGTCAAGATAAATTAAAGAATAATTGTGTTTCTGTTGATAAAACAGTTGCAGAGAAAAGTTTCACTTTGGATCAGAGTCAGACCAGGACATGGTGGAGTCTGGGAGCTGTGGCTGGTCACACAGGTCACTGCTGGACCTCAGGGCTCTGCTGCTGCTGCTGCTGCTGCTGCTGCTGCTGCTGCTGCTGCTGCTGCTGCTGCTGCTGCTACCATGCACCTTCCAGCACAGACTCCAGTCTGAGGTCAAGCCCAAGCATGACCTTTATCTGACTCAACTCCTCATTAAAGTAGGACGAGGCAGGAGGGTGTGAACCCTCTGCAGAGAAAGAAACACGTTGCAGAGTTTAGATAAAACTGCTCACGCTTGCTTCCTTTTGCTCCGTCACCATGACAACGGATGCACATCATTGCTGAAGCGCAGCAACAGACAGGTTTCAGTCCTAAAGATAAAACAGAAGCAACATTTTCATTTGATGATTTAGTAAAAATCTCCAAACTGTATTTCATTTTTCACTTTTCGGTCTCTGCTGCACCATGAAAAAAAAATCATCATAAAACAAATTGATATATTTATAAATTGATATACATGGTGGTAATGCTTAACTGACAACATAAAATGCTGGAAACGGTTTTTTTAACTGTCGGGCAGGTTTAACGACCTTCAGCTGCTCATCATGAGCATATAATGTGCTTGTGACCTCAACTGTTGCAGGTTTATGTATAAAAACTTTGGTAAAAACTCAAATGTGTGTATTCACAACACAAACAACTTTAATAAACGTGTTTTTGTTACGGACACTTTTAAAATAAAAGATCATGAGTAAAGAACAATGAAAGACTTGCTGCACATTATTACACAGAGATTAAGAAAGAAAAAAAACGTAATTTTGAACATAATTTTTGTGCCAGTAAACTTTAAGTAATGAACAGAAATTCAAGGTAAAAGAAATGAAACAAATATAGCAAGTAAATAAAAATGTTTCTGTAAATGATTCATTGTTGACCAGCATTTAAGTCCCTGTTGGAGTGATCATATTTCCATAGAGAGCCTCTTTGCATCAGCAGCTCCATGCTCCAGTGCTCTGGGAGACTTTATAGTCCTGAGAGTTGAACACTGGATGACTGACAGCTGTCCTTCATGACAACAGAAGACACAGAAATGCTCCTGATCAAAAACATGACTCTGACCTGCGTCCTCATCTGGACTCTCCTCTGCTTCTCTCAGGGTGAGGAACATCATTTGGAGTGGAGCTGAGTTTCACCTCAGCATCTCATGTCCAGTGTTTGTTCTGTCTCCTCAGGGTCTGATGGACAAAATGTTGTTGTGACTCAACCAGCAGCCAAATCAGTGCAGCTCGGTCACACTGTCAAAGTGGATTGTAAGGTCAACACAGAACTTACAACAGAACAGTGTAGCATTGGTTCAGACACCTGCATCTCCTGGTACCATCAGAGATCTGGAGAAGCTCCTACACCTCTGATTTATGTAACGTCACGCAGATATTCAGGAATCTCCTCCAGATTCACTGGAAGTGGAGCAGGGAATGGATTTGACTTCACTCTGACCATCAGAGAAGTTCAGGCTGAAGATGCTGGAGTTTATTACTGTCAGAGTGCTCATTATCTCAACAGTCAGTGGATGTTCACACAGTGAAAAACAGTCGTACAAAAACCTCCTTGAGTCTGACTGAACAGAAACTGAACTTTCTGCTCCAGAGACTGATACAGTCCACTGAACACACACAAGTTACATGTTAGATTATTTCTAAAACTCTAAACCATTAGTAATATTAAATTATTATTATTTCAACAAATGTATGTGGTTTTACATCCATATTTGTAATAAATAAATAAATGGAAACGTGAAAAATTATCATTTTTGCACTTATAACATTCTTGCTAATAATGTGTAATTATGGCACATATACATACTGTATTATGATAGTTAAGTAACAAACAATAACCCTCTTAAATAACAATAAAAGAAAAAAAAGCAGTAAAAACATAAATTATGCTGCCTTCTTCTACCTGCATAATATCACTAAAATCAGAAATATCTGATCTAAAAATGATGCAGAAAAACTGATTCATGCATTTGTCATGTCCAGACTGGACTGTTGCAATGGTTTATTGTCTGGGTGTCCAAATACTTCTTTAAAATGTCTTCAATTAATCCAAAATGCTGCTGCCAGAGTCTTAACTGGAGTTAGTGGGAGAGATCATATCTCTCCAGTTTTAGCTTCTCTCGACTGGCTCCCTGTCAACCCCAGAATTTAATTCAAAATCTTACTTCTAACCTACAAAGCTCTCAACAACCTAGCTCCATCTTACATTACAGATATTATTTTCCCATATTTTCCCAAGAGAGCACTTCACTCTCAGACTGTAGACTTACTTGTGGTTCCTAGAGTTTCCAAAAGCAGAATGGGAGGAAGATGTTCCAGTTATCAGGCTCTTCTCTTGTTGAACCAACTTCCAGTTACTGTCCATGAGGCTGACATATTGTCCATTTTGAAAACTTTCCTTTTAGATAAATCCTATAGTTAGGGTTGACTTGTTGCCTTAAGCTTAGACTACTAGAGCACAAGTTGACCTCATTTCTTTAAACAAATTGTTAAAATGTAATTTAATTGATGTAATTTAATCAAATGTAATTTCAATAAATTGAATAATTACATTTTAGTTTACTTTAATCAAATTTAATCCATTTGATACTATTTCTATCTTAACATGTGATTCAAAACCTGACATTATGTATCTGTTCCTCTGTCTAGTTTTTATCAAACCCATCCTGTTGAAGCAGATGCTGTTTGTCCTGGGCCTGGTTCTTCTAAACGTTTTTTCCTCATGATGAGTTTTTTCTTTCCACTGGCGCCTTCCTGCTTGCTCAAGATGAGTTATGTGATGGAGTTAAATTCAAAGCAGACTGCTCTTCAGACAATAAGAGTTATAAACTTACATTTATATATATGAATGTTTCAGTGCCCTGAGATGACTTCTGTTGTGACCTGGCGCTGTATTAATAAATTGATTAATACATTAATTTGACTCTGATTCTTGTTAACAGACTCATGTCATGGGTGATGGTTTTCAAACTTGGTACAAAATCTTCTTTGCTGAATGTTTTATCACATGTTCTATAAATGTGTGAGAAGAGTCCATTTGACAACAATCTATTAAATGTTTAGATGAAGTGAAACGTTATTCAGTTTAAAGATAAAATAGGCAAGAGTGAAAAGTAAGAGTCAAAGAAAAATTAATTGTCAGAATTAAATTTAGAATGCACTTATTATTATTTTTTGCATTGACAAAATTTATTAAAAATTGAGACAAAAAGTTACTGAGTACATTATTATTGGTTTGATATTTTTGGTTGAAAAAACAAAAACAATAAAATCAACGTTTCAACAAAAACACGAATGAAATGAGAAAAAAATGAAGAAGAGATGAAAACGTGCAGAGTGAAGTTAGTATCAGAGAGAGTGAGCTCAGTCGTGGAGACACTGGTTCCTCCTCAGGGTCTCTGTGAGTGGAGACTGGGAGCCCTGGGTGGCCTCACAGGTCACAGAGCCCACCTCCCTCCACTGGTCTGCAGGGAGCCTCAGGGTGCTGCTCCAGCTGTAGAGGCCGTCCTTCTGCAGCACCCCGAGGCTCCTGCTCTGCTCCCAGCTGCTGCTGCTGCTGCTGCCGTCCACCTTCCAGGACAGAGTCCAGTCTGAGGGGAAGCCCTTGTTGGCCACACACATGAGGGTGGCCTCCCCCTGCTGCAGCTCCTCCCTGGAGGGGGGCAGCACCGTCAGGGTGGGACGAGCATCACCTGGAAGACATGAGTCACATTAGAGAACAGGAAGCACACTGCTAAACATCTGTCATTTCAAAACTTGACTTCAACACAGAACCATTACACACAACAAACTGTTACAGACATAAAGTCATTCCAGTTCAAATATGTATTAATGCTGACTATGAAACAAGTTACAGCTAAAGTGTGAGCACACATGAGAGCATGAACAGCATCACATGATGCATGCTTTGTGTTTTTGTTGTGAGCGACAAGTTTGAACCAACTCTTTTGTCACTAAATCAGAACAGCTGGAGCTACAATGATGTCATAGGATTTGACAAACTCCACATTTGTTTCAATAAAAAGATGTTCCTTCCAGATGTGTTTGTCTGCTATAATAGTTGTTAAGACACAATGTTTCACTTCCTGTAAAGAAACCCATCATGCACATCGCCCCTGAGAGAAACTTCATACAGACATGAAACAAGTGGATTAACTCTTTAAAATGAAATAAAAAATGTGGAAAACAAACTCTGAGGCAACTAGTTTAGGTTTGTGCAATAATAAAATAAAAATTACCTCAAAGATTAATTAAAAAATATAAATATACTGGATCATGAACGGATAGTGTTTCCAATAATAATTATCTTAAATGTTTCAGTCCTGCTAGCAGATAAAATAAAATGTAAAATGTAAAAACAACAAATTATTTCTAGAGTTCAATATTTTCTATGTGAACATGATCATCACATGAACACTTGGACAGAAAATTTGCACTGGAGTTCTGTTAGTTTCTATAGGAAGCAAAACAAAAAAAAATTGAACTTTTTGTACATATACTGTAACTGTGTATTTTTATTTTTTAAACAGGCTGAACTTCATAAAGTTAACAAGTAAATAAGTAATCAACTTACTTCCAACCTCCAGTCTGGTTCCTCCACCGAACGTGTACCACAGTGATCCAAAGAGACTGAAGTGTCGTACAAAAACCTCTGACTGCAGAGAGACACGCTCTCTGACTTGAACACAACACAAGGAGACAAGAACAACAACATGTGAGCAGGAAAACATGAACTTACTTTAATCATCTTTACATTTACAAGAAGGGTTTTAATGTTTTAAATAATTAAGATCCCTGATTTAAAAAAAATAAATTGAAGACAAAAACTTCTTTATGGAACATATTCCACTAAATAGCTAAATAAATAGTTTTTCTTTAATACTTTTAAACCAAAGGTTAATCTGAATGTGTATATATTTTTCTTTAAAAAAAAAAGTAACAATCTAATTGATTTAATGAAACTCTTCATCATATTGATCCATCATCCTGCTGGAGTGATTTCCATAGAGAGCCTCTTTGCATCAGCAGCTCCATGCTCCAGTGCTCTGGGAGACTTTATAGTCCTGAGAGTTGAACACTGGATGACTGACAGCTGTCCTTCATGACAACAGAAGACACAGAAATGCTCCTGATCAAAAACATGACTCTGACCTGCGTCCTCATCTGGACTCTCCTCTGCTGCTGCTTCACAGGTAAAGTCCAGAGAATCAAACTCCTCTCCTCTGTGAACATCTGTCCCTCTGAAATGAAGCGGACAAAACCATGAAGCTGCTTTCTGTTTCTGTCTCTGTGTCCTCAGAGTCCAGAGGACAGGTCACTGTGTCTCAACCTGCAGCAGTGAGCTCTGCTGCTGGACTCCCTGTCAAGATCCCCTGTAAAACCAGTCAGGATGTTTATCCCAATTTAGCCTGGTACCAACAGAAAGATGGACAAACTCCTAAACTTTTTATTGATCGTGCTTACAATCGAGTCTCAGGAACTCCAGATCGTTTTTCAGGCGGTAAATCAACCTCTGACTTCATTCTGACCATCAGAGACGTTCAGGCTGAAGATGCTGCAGTTTATTACTGTCAGATTCGTCATGAGATCAACAGACAGTTTCTGTTCACACAGTGAAAAACAGTCGTTCAAAAACCTCCATCAGTCATTGAGAACAGAAACTGAACTTCTTGATGCAGCTGCTGCAGAGACTGGTTCAGTCAAAACACAAACAGAATAATAAAATGTAAAAACCTGATTTATTTTTTATCCATAGATGTTTAAAGTTAACCCCAATAACATTCACTTGTGATCATGTGCAATTATGGAGCCAAGATGGTGTAGTGGTATGGCTTTTGACTTGGGACCCGAAGGACGCGGGTTCGCGCCCCGGCAAC